>JAKSZP010009511.1:0-106206 GCA_022478985.1 Massospora cicadina | reverse complement strand
CCCATCATAAAATGCTGCCCTGCTCTTGGTCTTGAGCTTCATCTGGTGAAAAATGAGAATCCATAGTAGTGCTAGATGTTGTCACTGGTGCATAACTCAGAGTGCCCCTGTAGTGAGCACCAGTCTGGAAGTTTTGAATTACACTTCCAATGAGGCAGGTTTAATCTCAAAGTTACACTGGGTGGATTCTCCAAAAAGGCGTTAAATTTAATTGAAAATACAGGTAATAATTTGATCTAATTTTTATTATCAAAAAGAGGGGATATTTATAGGCTTCTTAACTGTTTGTAATCTATCAGAGTAAATTAATATCTGCATGATTGAATCTTCAATCAATTGATCAGGATCATATTTTTTTAGTACTAGATGGTCCCAACCCAAGTGATCAGGATCATATTGATTGTTAACCTTGATAGATTGTGATATATTGCTTGCTCCTTCCGATGATGTTAGGGGAATTGATGTAGTAGATTTTTTGGAGATATGAGAATTTGGTAAAATCCTGACAGTTTGTAATAAAGTTTCACAATTTGTATTATTGTTAAAAACTCAATAAATAACAATATATGCTACTTGAGATTGGAAGAGAGCATATATTGGGACTTTTGGTTCAGTTAACGCAGTGTAACATCAAAAAAATAACGCTGAGAACACTCCCCCATTTCCCCACCCAGAAATCCCAATGACCCTCTTCCACTTCACTTGTTTTGCTTCCAATAGGTATAGTGTCTCCCTGTAGTATGGAGTCAATGTTGAGGGTGTTTAGACATCAACCCAAGCAGATCATTTTTTTCTTGGCTTTCTTTTAATCTAACAATATGAGATATTAGTTTAGTCTATTTTTGGATTTAATTCCAATCCTAATGATTGATGGCTCATTGGGTATCATCTTCAGCAATATTTGAAGAGATTTTGTTTTTTGGTTTAATTTAACATCTAAATTATTATGTAAACTGATCAGGATTTAACAATCTATAAGGGTGTTTATCTAATCAGAGTTACTTGAACCTTTGGCAGTTTTTTGTGGCAGTAACTTGCAAGTCAGCCTGAGTGATGTGGCCTTCTCTAATGGGTAATTTGTCTTATTGCCTAAGCAGGCTTCTAGCATTTAAAGGGTAATCTGCTGGGGTTGGATAGGGCATTGGGGCATGCTAAGTTGGAATTCAACTCATGGAGGGGCTTAACCTAGTCATTGGTGGATACCAACTAGGTGGATAAAGTGTTCATCATTTTGGTATGGCTCTTTAGGTTAAGTTCATCAGTGAGAAATGCTGTTTATATTAAGGTGCCATCAAAGTGTCTAGCATCAAACTTCTCTATTTAAACCCCTTATTTCATTATATAAAGACAAATAATTAAATAGTAACCCAATTTATATATTTGCTCTCATTTAGAAGAGTTAAAAAAGATTGTTTTTAAATATCTACTTCTGTTCTAAAGCTCTTTTTATAAGAGTTGAAGGGATATGTTACCTTGTCCAAATTTCTTTCAAGTTACCAGAAGTAAGGCTGTCCATACATGTTTGTAGGAGAATATCTAAGTAAGATTGAAATCCTTGTTTTTTCAAAAAACTCATCTGGATAATCGTCTTCAAAAAACTATCATGCATCCTTATCTTTATTATCAATTACATGAACCTGTTCATTAAACTCAAGAAGTTTATATTATGTTACCAGCTCAACCTTTTTCTGCCTTAAAAGATACTTTTGACCCTTTAATATAAAATATAAATTTTAAAAAATATATAGCAAAGTTGTTTCATTTATTAGATCACTCTAACCCAAACTAACTAACCTAACCTATCCTACTAGCCTACCTACCTACCTAGCTTACCTAACCTAACATGACTATATATATTTGTAACTTGCAATTTTGTAACAAATGCATGTATATAAAAAAGATTGCCATTTTTTAAATTGTATATTTTTCTGATAAATCTTAATTTTAAATTTATTTTTTATACAATTAGTTTTTTTAAAAAAAGTCTGCCCTAAATTCAATTTTCTATATATAACGCCATTATAGCTTTACACAGTAATTTTAAATTTTATTCGAGGTGGGCCGACCTGGGGACGATACCGCATCGATTAGGGAAGTGAAAATGGGAAAGGAGGATAAAACCCGGAAAACCTCCATGCGCGGCGTATGATAGGCCAGAAACTCCATGGACCGCCTTTGCTATTCGCTATCTCGGTTCGGGGCATTGGTGCGCAAAACCAACAGTCAAAATCGTCCCCTACCCAAAGTCCATTACCGTGATTGAACTTGGGTGGCAGTGGTAGAGGGCCATACTCTACCATTGGGGTATCCTCCCTCCGCTTTACACATAGTAATCCTTTATAAACTATATATAAAATGTTACACACCTGTAAATCAGTTTGACATTGAGTTTCCTGGGTTATATCTATATCTTTGAAGCTTCAAGCTTGTGTTGTTCAATTAAAGTCTGCCATTTTTGCAAAGCAATAATCAAATTCATCACATCTGTATATGCTATTTATGACTTCTATGACATTCCTATTCCAGCCTTAAAGCAAATTAATTGTTCTTAATATGGACTTAAGATGTGCTCATTTGTACTCAAGTTGTAATTTGTATCTTAAATTTTATTCGAGGTGGGCCGACCTGGGGACGATACCGCACCGATGAGGGGAAGTGAAGAAAATGGGAAAGGAGGTAAAACCCGGAAAACCTCCATGTGCGGCGTATGATAGGCCAGGAACTCCATGGACCACCTTTGCTATTCGCTATCTCAGTTCGGGGCATTGTGCGCAATGCCAACACAGTCATAATCGTCCCCTACTCAAAGTTCACTACCGGGATCAAACTCGAGGAGGCAGGGGCAGAGGGTCATACTCTACCACTGGGATATCCTCCCCTCTGTAATTTGTATCTTTTTTAGTACTAGATGGTCCCAACTGTAATTTGTATCTTAGTTTTTGTAATATAATATTTTAAAATCAGGTGCCTACATAATTTGCTTCAATTTATTTCATAAGTTTTTAAATTTTATATAAAGGCTGGTGTTTATCTGTTTCTTTATGGCTTCAGATTCAGTAGCCACATTATCTACAGAACAAGTGATAATGATAAAAAACTATTCTATAAAAAGTATAGAGTATATCGTTTTATCTATATTCCTTCGCAAATAAGTTAAGACATCTTGCGCCAATTAGCTTGATCAAAATAAAATCCATCTCTGAATCTTTGTTGATGGATAATTTTCTTTTCAAGGATACATTAACTGCTTGTCCAAAGTCTTCTACTATAATTTAAGGAAAATAAAATTCTCTTAGTTTTTAGATGAAATAAATTATTGTAATCAGAATTCATTTGTAGTTCATTAAGATATAAACTAATATAATATTAACACCCAAAAACCTTTCTTGAATGATATATAGGTGCTCAAAATCAACTGGCGCTGCATGAAATGTGCTGTCCATCAGCTAACAATCACTTATTAAACAAAAGTAGATAGTTTCAGATGTTCCTATTATTACTGCCTGTTTAAATCATTATATCCACTAATGAACGTTGTAACTTTTTAGCTGGATGAGGTATTTTATACTTCTTGGAATATCTTCATAGTTAGATTTTAAAAATCAACAGTTGCCTTTATACACGAGAGACAAGATTTATTAAACTTTTGGTTTTGGCAGATTTGCCTGCCTATAAAGCCTTACCGCTTCAATTTGTCTTGCAATAATATCCTTGGATGGCTCACATATGGTCTTTGCTGACTCTGCTATACTATCAAGAGCAATTTTGCAAATGATAGCTTTTACTTTATTGCCATTCTGATGTTCTACTGCAGATAAGATCTGATCTTCCTCATCTGTGAAAAGCTTTTCTGGGAATTTTCTGTTGATCCAATGCCAAAAAATACCCTTACTAGCCATTCCATCACAATTGTACAAAAGTCTTTTGTTTTCATTGGCTTGCCATATCTGCTCATGCTCTTGATGATTTTACTTTCCATGTTATGGGTTTAAAAATATATTTTTAAAAACACTTATAAAATTTAATTTTTTTGAATGGTGGTAAAAGATCAAACAGTCTTTTTGCATAAAAAGTTCAACAGATTGGCCTACCATAAAAAATTGTTTTAAGTTATATCAGCTATGTGCAAGAATTATTAATTTAAGGATTTTTAACATACTGGGGTACTATCTCTAAGTGGTTTAGCCTAAAAAACCTCTATCTGTTAAAGTTATTAAAATTATTCTAGGATCCTTTCTTTCAAGGATTTAAAACCTTTTAATTTGAAATTAGTTATATTTTAAAATCTAAAAGCATAATAAACCAATATAATAATTATAAAAGGATTACCCTTTTGGTAATTAATACTGCAAATTCAAATTTACTTTTAAAGCAATTTTGATTTTAGTAGGAAGGCTAAATAGAGTATTGTCTACTACTGCTTGTAAATGTAGAATCAAAACTTTGAAAAGTTTCTCTCATGCAGCACCTAGCAGAACACTTAATTATTGCCCTTGGCCAAAGCTAAATTGATATAAACAAGTACATTACCAAGGTATTTGATAGTTAACATTTAAATGGTAACATAGTATATGTTTATTATTGACCTTACACATGCTGGTGGAGGAGATAACATGTCTGCAAATTTCTTATAATCTGAATTCACAAATAAGCTAATTCTATTATTTGTTCACTTGGTTTAGTGCAAGGGTTAAGTCAATTGCAAACCTTGCTCTTGAAAAAGTCTAAATTTTGACTTCCAAGTAGAAATAGATTAATCTGTAAGTAAGGATAAAAAGAAAAATATATATATAGGTTGAATTGATAACCTCCTTCTTTTTCAAAGTTGGTTAATTATAAATACCTATTATATGTCAGTTAAAATATGACACCAACTTCAAAAATGGTTTTATTGAGTAGGCTTAATTTCTCAATTATTTTATACTTTTTAGAGCTTTTTTTAAAGGAGGTTCTTTTTTCCCAAAAAAAACTTTACTCCCAGCTCTTTTCCCCTCAAAAAATTAGTGCATTTTTAAAAGCATCTTTTTTCCTACTTTTATCAAATATTACTATCTCTATATATTGTTTTTGCCCCTTACTATTTCTCTATAAAATTAAAACTTATTGTATATCTATTATATATAGTATCATATAAACAAATATACTAATAATTCATTTTAATAAATTAAGCTGGTTTTTTGGGCAAATTGTACTAAATTTACTGATCACCATCTACAATACTTCATTTTATTAAATTTAAATGATTTTATTGGTCAACATATGCTGAATTTACTGATCGCCATCTACAGTAATTCATTTTATTAGATTTGTTTGCTTTTATTAGTCAATCTATGGTAAATTTATTGACCGCTATCTAAAATATTCATTTTATCAATTTAGATGAGTTTATTGGTCAACTTATGCAAAAACGATAGCCATCTATAATGATGTAAGCTCGTCCCGCTATGAGCTCATACTGACTGAATTTTGAACATACCCCCTGCCATAGGACATATCAAATGTGCAACGAAGCTATCGCTTCACCGATGCCGGAAAAAAGTTTATCCAGCAATGAACTGGTTTCACAATTGGATCCATCGCTTCCGAGTCCATTTTGATATATTTACTAAATTAATGGGCAGATACTTGCCCAATACTTGCAAAAGTAAAATGGGACCTAAGTTGGAGCATCCTCGATTTTTGGAGATGATCATCCAAATCGGTCCAGTATTTTCAGAGTTATGCGCGAACAAACAGAAAAAAAAACAAAAAAAAACATACATACAGGTCGAATTGATAACCTCCTTCTTTTTCAAAGTCAGTTAAAAAGTATAAATAATTACGAGGTGCTAAAATAATTGAAAATCGTAACAGCTTAAAGCATATCAATACGGTGAAAAGCTATCAAGTTTCGAGTAAACTATGATAGGTTACAAATTGCCCATTTGATTAAAACTGTTCAAAGTACAAATTATAGTGCTTTGGTAGATCATAAAAAGTCACAATCCTTTACTATAACAACGTTTGAGTAGGAAGAATAGGTTGTGATCTTAAGGAGGGCCTTAAATAAAGATAGTTACTTTTTGTGCAAACTGTTTAAAGCGATAGTTGATGAAGTGGAGCCAGGTGGCGAAAAGTAATTTCCCCGGTGGCGGTACGTAAACCCTATAAACGCTTCCCGGGGTGGTAGTGACGAGTGGGTTGGACTGAGGTTGGATTCGTAAAGCTGAGCCTTTGAGTCGCTACCCTCCGAATAAATCCCAAAAATGGTTTCAGCGTTGGTAAAGTCATCAAAATAAGAGGGATCGGTTTCTGACTCAAGCTGGGGCACAAAGGGAGGCTCCTGGAAAAATATGTGGATGAACGATGGGTTATAAAACTTACCGTTTGCCTCATATTTTCCCAATCGATACCTTCGAAATATGGATGAGCTGCGATTTGAGTTAAAGAGCTATAGCGCTTCTCAGGTAAAGCGATAAGGTTATTAATTAAATCCCAAGCTAGGTCGGTAAAATTTTCGTTGAGTGATTCATCCTCGAATATGGGCCGGGTCAATACCGCCTCCCATTGGCTTAAATTGAGCCAAACTTCATCCGGATTGGGGGAAGTGAAGGGGGGAAACCCTGCAAGATACTCGTATAAAATACACCCCAAGGCCCAATAATCGACGCGACGATCATACGCGAACCCTTTTTCCGATTCTGAGGAGGCTAGGATTTCTGGCGCCATATATTCTGGAGATCCTACCATTGAGAAAAACTGGAACCATCAGCCTTTAAATCTAAATCGTTACTTGTGATTTATCCTCCCTCTGAAGGGATTGTCTAAAGGTTAGTTTTTCTCCCGAGTCTCGAAAGACAAGCTGCTTCCCCTTAACTGAATCAAGCTAAAGTAACATTTTAATAGCCAATTTTTAAATTACCTTTCTTCGTAAAGAATCGACTCTCTGGGGGCTTAAGGCACCTTTGGATAAGCCAAAATCAGTCAATTTGACATGACCCGTTCCGTCAATTAGAAAGTTCTAGTATATAAATGCTGTGTATTGAAGCGTACCTCGGGCTTCAGATCGCGATGGATATAACCCAGTTGATGGAGGGTATCAACTGCAAGGAACATCTCCGCAAGATAAAAGCGTGCATGCCTATCCAGCAGCATACCATTGCTGTTTAAAAGCGTTCTCATGTCGCCACCAGGCACAAATTCCTAACTTGGAACTCAGACTTGCCACGCGCCAAAAATTTAAATTCTACTTACCATAGACAAATAAACATTTTCTGCATCCTGAAAGGCGTACAAAAGCTTCACAAGCCAGGGGCTCTTAGAGGCCGTTAAAACGTCTCGTTCCGTAAGGATATGATTTATCTGTTGGTAAATTGATACTTTTAAATCACGGCACAATTACCTCACCATACTTGAATAAAGTCGACTTTTTCATTCGTTTAAGAGCGCATACCTCTTGCGTATCTTTCTTGGTAGCCAAAAAAACCTGAATAGATAAAAGTTGTAAAGTGATTAGTACCTGTCCATAACCTCCCTGCCCTATTTGAAAGAGGATGTGGAACTGGTCTAGGCGAATCCTAACTCTCCTCTTTCTGAGATATGCCCTCTCCCGCCCACAATAACGGGTCCACTCCTTTTCTCTTTCTGAATTTGAAAGCTAAAAAGAATTAGCCAGATTCAAAAAACAACACTGTTTGGCTCACCTTTTCCTCAGTAACGTAATCTTCAAACTTTTTAAGACGTTCCTTACGCTCGTGGAGGTAGGTGAACAGATCATAATAATAGTCAAGGAAATCTAAACCAAGGCATAAATCAATAAAGCAAAGCGACCTTACAAACTTGCGCCGCAGCGCAACGTCTCTGGGTGGTAGGGTTTGTTAAGGCAGCGTTTCCTAACTTGATGCCATTGTAGCGCGCGTATGAAATCTTCGAAAGCGTGGAATGGCTTTGCAATTCCTGAGAGTCAGGGGTTAACATGGTTTGTCAATACTGATCTCTACTAACGTATCACCCTGTTGCAATTCATGCCTGCCCAATCTCCATTATCCGTTCTGAGGTGGCTTGACGGATCAATAGACCCTAATCGATTAAGCTCCTCGTTGCCTAGATCCCTCTCCCGTTTCAACTTTAAACCAAGTTGACCAATATCGTTTTGAATACTTTTCAGATCCTAATTTAAATTTTATATTAAGTGATTGTCGTAACATCTACTCATGTTATTTTAATGGATTCCTTTGGCTCCCCACCCAATATTGGGTTATGACTGGAGTGGCACCATTAATTTATTTTTATAGCCCATCTTAAAATATGCTTATCATCAAACCATTTTAATTAATTATCGTCAGTTCGATGCTTTTGAGCCAATTAAATTTTTACCGCCGGTTTTCAAGTTATATTCGGGTTCAAGTTTCGGCTCAGTTCATCTAACATTTATTTTATCCATTGACAATATGATTTGAAGGCAGATTGCGATAAAGACTGCCTACACCTATCATTATTTCTCGGAGATAAGGTTGTTTATTCGAGGTAGGAGTTCGAGATAAGGTCGATCAATTCTGTAGGTTAGACTTTAAATCAACCGATATTTAACGTTCATCGCCACGTTACCCATATTTGGGGACGGGTCTGCTTCCGTGGGGGCCCAGTCACCCAAATATGGGTGACGAGGCGATGAACATGTTAACGAATAATTCTTAGATTTAGCATCGCTAATAACAAATTCAAATGTGACGTCTTAAATGAAATCAAAAGGTAAATAACTACCCAAAACTACTATTGGAAACTGAAGGCTTACTAAGAAAAGCGATCAAACGAGGTTCCTAGCTATGCGGGTGGAGTACGAAATAAAAAAATAAAAAATATTCACTTATACTATACTTTTTATTAATTTCAAATTTATAATGAAATATTATTTTATATTACAGTATATTATAGTATTTTTTAAAACAGTTCAAACACATTTGTGGCAATTTTAGCCAATTAGGATAATAGATTAGATTTCTATATTTTTCTCGCTTCCTGGCATTCGACAATTTGTCAATAGTCACATTTGGCCCCATGAGACTCAGCTGAACTACGCTGGGCAATGAATATATGAAGTTTTTTAGAGATTTTTTTTTTTTTTTTTTTTTAGTACTAGATTTAAAGCATTATCTTTAAGTTCACAAAATCATATGCAAAGTTTTCATCTAATCTCTGCTTTCATTTTACTTTTTATATTAAAATTTGATAGGAAAGCATACTTAATTTCAATATTGTTAGGTACTAAATTTATTATATTAACCCTTTGCACTTGAGAGGTGCCTCTCACTCACCACATGATTCGATGCCCCAACTTAAGAGGTGACTCTTGCTCACCACTTAAATATAAACAGTCATTGCCGTGCATAGATTTTCCGCATCAAATCAAGTGGTGAGTGAGTCACCTCTTAAGTTGGGGCATCAAATCAAGTGGTGAGTGAGAGTCACCTCTTGAGTGCAAAAGATTAATTTGTATGTGTAATAATTTTATGTTAGGGGTAAGAAATTCACCAAAAATGCTGCAAACCATCTCGAGTTGCTAGTTTGTCCATGTGAAAAAGGCCTCGAGTGCAAAGGGTTAATTATGTGACTTGGCAGAAAATAAGATAATTTCATCCCTTGAATTAAATTATTATCATTAATTCATCTATTATAGTGCTTAATTGTATAACTGAGATTATTTATATATTTACTTTGTAGAATACCAAGGGTACTATCCATCAGCTTATACCAGATTTGAGATTATTTACTTAAAACATAAGCTCAAGGGATGATGTTGATTAGGAAGTTACAGCCAATGTAGCCTTTTTGAAAGGTTACCTGGGTAAAAGGTAAAATCTCAAAGCAAGGAAACATAATGATTAATATTGATTTATAAACTATAGTATATATTGGATAAGCAATGCAATAGAATTTTAATATAGAATCTAACTTCAAAATGACTTAGTAATAATACTATTTTATCAACTATCTATATAGGTAAAAATCTAGGGGTCTAGGTTATTCGTGTTACCCTAATAAACTATTGAACTAGGTTTGATTAAAGTTTACACACTTGTAGCAGGTACCCAGTGAAAGGTTTACCAAATCATATGGTAAGGATAGGTTGAAATAGAAATATTAAAAAAACTTTTTTGCAATAACAATATTTACATCAATTTAAACCTGCATCCTGAGGATGGCTGAAAAAACAGAAGCTAGCTCCAAATGAGTATTAACTAAGAATTCAAAGTTAACTTGCACTCAAACCCTGCCTTCTCCATATTTGGATCAAGGTGCTGATTAATTATTTATCTATATAATGATCAACTATCTACTAACCATTATCTATTTAATAAATTAACTATCTATATCTCAAAAGCTTTAAAAAAAACCTAAAATTTTTCTGCAGTGATTTCAAAATCTACTTGACCAATTTTAATTTACTTTACATGCTCATAGCAATGTGGTAATAAATCATTATCCGCTGAAAATTTAAAATTAAATCAGATATCTTTTTAGTACTTTTAAGGTGCAACCCAAGATGGGGGAGAGTATTCATGTATCTTTATTTGCAATGTGCAAAAATAAAGGGTTTATCGGAATCAAAAAATCCTAGTAGTTCTTCAGCAAATAGACTAATAAGCCATCTCAGATGGGGAAAAGGTGTTGAGGGGATCCCATCCAGGGTAGCTCTGAGGGCACACAACAGGGAAGACAGTATAGGCATAGGGCATCAGCAGCATAGGACAGCAGGTGGTAGAAAGTAACATTAGAGTTAAGGATGCCTTCGATATGAGTGCCTCAACATATTGGGCAAGCTGGAATTCACCATGCTTAAGACTTTCTGGCACAAATACAAAACTCTTAATCTGCCAATGCATTTGGGGGTAACATTGAATTAAAATAATTTTGTGACATCTGTGTATGCATAGCCTACAGCAAAAACAATCTTTCAATATCATTTTGGCTTTCTCAGGAAAGTCCAAAGGCAAATTTGGACAGAGAATGCCATTAACAAGTGGATCCATGGCCACATGGAAAGCTTAACAGATTGAAACATTGGCAGGAGCAGCTGCCACCTAATTGGTGAGCAGCATATGTGTTTTATGAATTATAAAGCCCTTATGAGGGTATCACATTAGTGAGGAGTCAAACTGACAGGTTAGGTAAAGAATTTGGGCCAATCAGAGTTGGGATTAATTCTGTAGGTCCAATATTCATCATCAACCTATTTGAAAGATCCAAATGGGTTTGAGATGGAAATTCTTAGGCCAGCGATAAGACTTTATTGGCTTGTGCTGAAACCATAGGCCCACAAACTGTAAGCCAAAGATGGTTGGCATAAACTTGGGATGTCATCCATGATAGAGCTGTTTCATCAGATTGGGCTTGATTGGCTAACTCAACATAAGCTTTGGCTGCCACATATAAGGTAGGGGAGGATTGAGCTCCACTTTAACACTGACACAAATTTGGAAGTGGGTATGACACTGGAGGGAGGGGTGTTGAAAGCTTTTGTGAAAGTAGGGTTGGTGCACTTGCACTTTGAATGATCAATTCCAAAGCACAAGGGTAAAACTAAGCATCCTTTTCAAAATGGGCCCAGAGTGGGTGGTCTAAGCAGAGCGGACAGTTTGAGGAGAAAACGTGAGGTGGGAATCTTGATGGAAGGGACATATTGTTGCAAAGGCTTGAGGCCCTACAAGGTAGGTGGCCCCATTGGGAACTAAAAACTGGAAGACAGTATCTGCACCATAAGTGGCTAATCCATCCAAGAACTCATGGTAGAGCGTGTTGGGAAAGAGGTGATTGGTTAACTCATAGAACTGAACCACCAGAGTGGCATTTATTAGCACTAAGTACAGGTAGTTGGGATGGTAGCGTTTTTAAAAGTAAGCAACATTGGTGTCACAGCTATGGCATGGGCTTCACTAGAGAATCCCAAATCAAAATACCTGTTATAGGGGCCAAATTTTGTAAAAACTGGTGGGTTTAAAAACTGCCTGAGCCATCTCAATGATGGTGGCACTTGCATAAGGGAAGAGGTTCACATACTTGACCCAAAGGTCAAGGTGCAGTTTGCTCTGAGGGAGTACCAGGTGGCTTCTTAGCACTGCATGGTAGTGTATGAGGTGTTGAGATAAGTCTCAAGGAGGGAAAAAGAACTGGTTAGGTTAGAGGTCTAGCAGAACCAGCTTAGGAGCGCTTCAGCAGTAAAAAAACACCAGGAGGCGGCACACCACCACCCCACTTGGGGGCAACAGGCATTCTATTCAATGATACACCTTGGTTTTGATCAGCTAATGGCAGCAGTTGTTTTAGAAACCTTTTTTAAATATAAATCAAAGTTTATTAAATTAGTGATCAAAACAAAATCAAATCAGATATCTACTAAGAAAAAAGAAATTAACAATCTACCCATTTTTTAGTTGTTTATATCTATTTTGATATTTATTAAAATATCCCTTAACTATGGAGGATCTGCAGAATAAAAATACCCAATATTGCTATATTGAAAGATATTAATTTATTCTTATATTTGTTAGTTTTTTAGGGATTTAACAAATGTAAGTATCTAATTACAGCTGATACCCAATAGAAGTTTTTCACTGTAATTAGTAATTTTATTTGAGGTGGGCCAACCTTGGGACAAACATACTTCATAAATAAGAGGGATAGGGAGTGGGGAGTGGAAATATAGGAGTGGAGGACAAAACTCAAGTACTGGGGTAAAACCTTCCTGCATGTGTTCTGATAGGCCAGGATTACATGATCTAACTTTACTAATTTGCTTGGTCAGACTGAGGCATGGTGTACACTTCCACATGTATTGCTATCCTCTTGGCACAGATATACAATTTCTGCATGACAGGATTTGAATCTGCGTTGTGAGGGGCATTAGAGGGACGCCCAACCCACTATGCCACACCACCTCACTCTAATCAGTAATGGTATGTTCATAAGAACAAAGTAATTGAAAAAACTCATTCTAAACCTGTGGCTTTGTAAACATTATTCATTAAGATTAATTCATAAGAATTAATAACATAGTATCTGAACATTTTTTATTGATTTTATAATTATTAAGTACAATTATTTTACCTAAAATTGTTATATATAATATTTAATGCATATAACTAAAAACTTTATCAAAATAGTTGCTACATGTATATTTATAATGCTTTCCAGTGTCTTCTACCCTTTGTCTTACAATACTAATTTTATCCTCACATCACTGAGCTTTTTAATTTTGAGAGGATTAAGCTCTTTTGTAGAATAATCTCACAACTACATAGCCAAAATGGTTAGATTTTACTCTAGTAAGTTCTCCTATAGAGACCTTGAAAGCTCAAGTTGGCTCTGGTTGCAATCTGGTTGGTTCTGATCAACCACCAGAGCAACCAATAACTGCTGTTACTGTGGCCTCAAAGCCCTCTAGTCAGCAAGGGGAGAGCCATTTTCCTGGATGCATCAAAATTGCCACTTTGTGTGCCACAATGTACAAAAACTTTTGAATATGATAAAAAATGACATAGTGCCCTTTTATAACAAGAAAATACCTAAATCAAAAATAAGCCAGTGCCCTCATAAGTAAGGACACTGTCCTCTAAATAGGGAGTGTGTCAATAACTGTATACTTCACCTTGGCCCTCATCCCACGAATGCCCCAACCTCTTTGCTCTCAGCATTGATCCACCTTTACAATGTTGAGCCTGATGATGATCTGCCTGATCCCCATCCCCCTCCGCCATGATGGGATAAGCGGCTCACCACTTTGCCACCTGGTGGATTATTTTTCTCATTTCTTTTTGTCTCACTGCTTGTTCAGGGCAGTCATTTCATGATTTTTGTTTGATTTAGTTTTGGAGTTTCAGTTTTGGTATCGTCCATCCCCTGTCAGCTTGCCTCAGTTGAATAAAATAAATAGGGAGTGGGTTTTGGCAGTTGGTGGCATTTTTTGTAAGTCCTGGGGAGCACCCATTGCACCTCAATCATAAAGTGTTCTTGTTATGGACAAAGAAGTGGGCTAAGAAGGCAGCCGTCTCCTCATTTTAGATGACTTAGCCTTTGTGGTAGATGAGAGGTGTGTGATGGCCTACTCACTGAAGGTTGCATCCTGCCTCTCCTTCATACCACCAGGAGTTGGTTTGAAAATTGTGGGTGTGTGTCTGGAGATGGCAGTGACAAGAAGTCATTTCTAGTGGAAGATTGGTGGCTTCTCCTCACCTATAGCAAACTTGGCTCCAATGTGAGGGTCATTAAAATTAATAATTTAATGCCCAGAATAGTTGAATCATCCATTGTATGATTGGGTCTAAAACTCCATCAATCCATTTCTGCTCCACTGAAAAGGCAATCATATCCACAACAGATTCAGACGCAATAAATCCCTTCAACATATAATAGGACTTCTAATACTTACCCTGGCCATGGGTGCACCCAGTTGTCTGCCAGATGAAGCATCACTGATCAACTAAATAGAATCACACCAGAAGAGAAAATTTAATGTTGAAACTTGATCCTAAGTCAGCTGTCCAAATTGAGATTGATCTAACGTTGTAAGAATTTTTCAAAATTAATCCTCAGAATTTAATGTGAATGTTTCTATTTATTCAAGGTAAGCCAACCAGGGTCAGACATTACCAAAACTAAAAACTAAAACTAAAAACTAATGTAACTATTTGATTCAAACAAAACGCCCAAATGAGCGGATTGAATTAAACACACTGAACAACAACAATCAACCAGGTGGGCAGCGGAAACTGCTTATCCCTCCATGGCGGAAGGGGAGGGGGGCTTGGGGGGCTCATCTTCAGCAGCAGCTTCCTCATCCCATAGTAGGGTATGTGTCAAGGCGGATAGCAATGGCTTGGGGCATTGGCGGCATGTGGTTCAATATCACTAAGGATTGGTATTTAATGGAAATTGCCAGCTAGGAAAATGGCACTGATAATTAGCTAAAGCTTTATAGCTTTAAAGTGGGCATCTGGGAATTTAATGAATGTGGCAATATTAGTTTGGGTAATCTTAGCTTTAGGATTCCATGCTACAGTTACCACATTTTGGATAGCATCAGTGACGTTTTTGTGCAATTGATTCACTGTGATTTTAATTTTTGGGGTGAGGGTTGAGGGAATAACAGGAGGGGGAATACCTCCTGTGAGCATCACCACTGATTTGGCAGCAGCTTTGCAGAGGGGATGCCAATCTGGTGTTGCAGCTGCTTTGACTGCAGCTGGTGGTCACTGCAAAATGATTTGGCATTTGGCTGTGGGGCATATAAATGAGGGGAGTATTTGGCGTCCCATTCTGTATTAATGAACCACTCAATTTGTGGAGATGGTTCTCCAATAAGAGTACCTGATTTTTCAATTTCAGCCAATAACTCCCATGGGTTCTGGTTGAGTTGAATTGGGGAATCGGCGTATGGTTGAGTTTTGGTTGATTTGTTGGAGGAAGCATGGGATTAAACTGGGGTCCAAGCTGGTGCTTGATTGGAGGAATCGTGTGTGGCACTGGGGTGAGGAGGAGGCTGATTAGTGGCTGCAGATGCAGCTGCAGAATCAGGCTTTGGGGGAAGGGGAGGTAGAATTGTACCCCATGCTGGACTGGTGTGGGGTGGGTGGCAGATTGTAGGTTAGTGGACAAATAATCCAAGCTGTCAGAAGTAGCTAAGGAGGGGCACTTGCATTTTGAGTGGTCCAACTCGAAACAGGATGGACAGATTGTCCGCCCGCCCTTGAAGTGGGCTCAAAATGGATGGTCAGGGGCAGAAGGAATGATGGCCTGAGGAGGAATCAACATGGCAATAATACTAAATTTAGGGCTGATTGTGGCATATGCCTGAGGCCTAGCAAGGCGTGTGGCCCCATTTGAGACCACAAATTGTATGATGGGGTTGGAGTCATAGGCTGCCAAACTGTCCATAAGCTCCTGGTGGAGCACCTCAGGGGGGAGGTGGTTGGGAAAACCTGCAAACTGGACCACCAAAGTGGTGTCTGCTGGGAGCTGGGTACAAATTATGGGAAGAGGGGTACCCTGGAATACCAGGGGCATAGTTGCTGCAGTGGTGGCGTCAGCTTCACAGGTGAAGCCAAGATCAAAATACTCCTTATAGGGGTGGAAATCTATGA
Organism: Massospora cicadina; assembly: GCA_022478985.1. NCBI lineage: Eukaryota > Fungi > Entomophthoromycota > Entomophthoromycetes > Entomophthorales > Entomophthoraceae > Massospora > Massospora cicadina. The sequence goes on along the minus strand of JAKSZP010009511.1, from coordinate 90,091 downwards.
GTCTGGTGGGGGTCATCACCGCCTGAGCCATTTTGATAATGGATTGGTCATGGTAAGGGAAGAGTTTCCCATAGTCGACCCTTAGGCCAAAATGCATGTTGCTCTAGGGGAGCATGAGGTGGCAGCAAGGTACTGCTTGGGTATGAGTTAGGTAGGCATCAAGATCCTTGGGAGAAAAAAATCATCTCAGGGGTTTGGTATGATTGGGCGAGCCAGTACAAGCGCATTTTTCTGCCAGATGGGAAATGGAGGGGGAGTTTCACTGCTGTTCCACACTGGAGCAGCTGGCAGAGAATCTGAGGACATTAGAGCATAACTACGGCAGGTAATCAAGTTTTACTTTTTAATCAATATAATTTTGCTTGGAAAGTTAATTTAATGTGATTGTGTTACCACAATTAATGCAAATCTTACTATTCCTTAAGCCCTAGAACTTAAGACAACTGTCCCCACAAGTACAGTTTTTTATTTATATTTCTTTGTTTTAGATAAAAAACTTCACATGTAAAATTTGAATTTTTATAAAGTGAGCTATCTGTTAGCCGCGCTCTTGCCTATTTTCATGTTTCCTGGTCTATGTGATTGAGCCATAGTGGCTAAAATTACTACCTTGTTGCCTTTTACTCAAATGTGGTATTGGTATGGTGGTCATTTAGGGTTGACACCCATTTTGAAAGCCCTATTGTACCATGACACATCCTTGATCCTTGAGTTAATCCCCACTTATTGAGCTAGTTTTGCACCCCACCAATGCGCTTGAACCCTTGTGTTCCTGTAATAGATTCTGAAACCCTGAGGCCCAAGGCAACAACTTCAGTGGAATCTGTGGCTGCCTTTTTCATGATCATGTGGTTGCTAATGAGTATGTTAGTAATGGTGATCATCATTCATCATCCTGAAGTTGTTCCTCTTTCAATGAGAAATAAGTCATTTGAATGACTATGACGCTAGCATATTGGTTTGAGTTCATCTGTATACTAACCTAGACTTGAAGGCTAGTTTCAACTTTATTAGCTGGTTCCATGACACTGTTCTTAAATACTGCAGATCTTAGACATCTTCTAAGTTTGCTGGTTATATCTCCATTTTGAACTAAGGAAAAAAGTTTTTTTGCAACTGTTATGAGAATTAGGGTTGTGAGAGGTGATAGGACGTGCCATGACTATATAATTCCTAATTTAACTTTTTAAAATTCTTGAAAAGTTTTAGATTGAGGCGCATTCAATAATGGAGTTCCAGAGTTTTGATTGTCAAGGAAGCATAAACTCAGAAGAAAATTAAGAATAGATGAAATTGAAATAAAATTATTAAGATTAGAAAATTAAATTCTCATAGTAAATGTGAAAGATCATACAACAAAAACAAAATAAAACATATATGTGATATTGAAAATGGGGAAATTAAGAAAATAAGCATGGGGGTGGAAGGCGAGTTGGTAAGGGTGTAAGGCTACCAACCTGAAGGTTGCAGGTTTGATTCCCACCCTTTGCACATCGATTGGAAGACCAGCCAAAGGAAGCTATTGGCGGTTAGTAGGTCTAATAACACGAAAACCTTACCCATGACGTAACCAGAAAAATTTGAGTCCCAATCCAGAGGTGGAAAAACTTTCTTTGATGGAGTTGACCCTGTTCAGGTTTCATGTCATTCCTTTCTTTTGGTAATGCCTGTCCCCTGGTCAGCTTGCCTCGGTTAAATAAAAGAAAATGGGCAGTAGTTGTTGGGACTTACATGAAGTACTTTTGCCCTTTTTGGTAGTATAGTTGAGGGATTTCTCTACACAAGAGTTTAATACTTGTAACATCAAAAGTAATATCTAGTGTGGGAATTGGATAAATAAATTATATAATAATTAAATTTATTCAAGGTACGCTGATCAGGGGATGGACATTACCAGACTTGAAACCAAAACTAACCAAATCAACAATATGAATCAACCGCCTGAAACAAGCAGTAGGACTCACACAAAAAACGAGAACACAACCAACCAGGTGGCACAAAGGCGAGCTGCTTGTCTCACCATGGCGTAAGAGGAAGGGGGATCAGGGGGGCTCATCCTTGGGATCCATTTCATTCAAAGTATAGGCCAAGGCAGATAGCACTGGTGTAGAGTTACCAGTAATATGTAGAGTAAAATTGCATAGGATTGATTGGTCATAGAAAATTATCATCATTGTAAATCGTGCTCAGGTAAGTGGACAAGCACTTTTCTGCTTATATAAGAGTGGCTGGGAGTTAGGAAACTAAAGCGGTAGTAGCATGGGTAACTTTTTCTTTGAATTGAAAAGCAGAAACCACTTCCTAAATGGCAACTGCGGTGTGTGTATGAAGCTGGAGAATGGTTAGCTTGCTTTGTGGGGAGCAGGTTGTGGCAAGAATGGGAGGTGGGAGACCTTTGGCAAGCATATTCACTTTTTGGGAAACCATTTCGCGGAGGAAACTGCTTTTAGGTTGTTCAGAAGCTTCCACAGAGAAATGGTGTTGGGTGCAAAACAAATCATCTATTGCTTGTGGGGCATAAAAGCGCTGAGGGATCTCAATGGGGGATCGTGTAGGTATAAATTCTCTTATGTTGACTTTGGAGTCTTCAATCACATTACCAGATTTTTCTATTAACAATGAGGACCAGGGGTTAATGTCATACAATTACTTGTTTTCTTCAAGAGGGATGACTGAGTCAGGTGATTAGGTTGGGGCTTGGGAGCTAATTGTTATTCAAGCCACTTCATGATTGGTGGGAGCATTGGTGGCACTGGGCTTAGGAGGGGCCTGATTGACCGCTGTGGATGTGGGAGTGACAGGTTTTGGAGGAGGGGGGTATGATTGCACCTCATTATCATATGGCTGTGGGGCAGTTGGCGGATGGGGAGCTGGCGGCCAAGTCTGCTGAAGCAATGGAAGCAGCAAGGTAAGGGCAGCTACGCTTCAAGTGATCCAACTTGAAGCAGGGTGAACAGACAGTCTGCCAACTCTTGACGCAAACCCAGAACGGGTGGTCAGGGGCAGATGCAATGAAGGAGCAAGGGGAAGCTGCTCCACAATACTAGAAAATTTAGGGCTGACCGTGGTGAATGCCCAAGGCCCAGCTAGGCATGTGGCTCCATTAGGGACCAAAATTGAAGGATGAGGTCAGCGCCATAGGCTTCTAAACCTTTCATCAGCTCCTGATGGAGAACCGCAGGGGGTATGTGGGTAGGCAACCCTGTGAAATGAACCACTGATGTGGTGTAAATGGGGAGCTGGGTGTGCTTTGTGGGAATTGGGGTGCCCTGGAAAACCAGGAGTACAGTTGCTGCAGTGGCAGCATTGGCTTTACATGTGAGACCAAGATCAAAGTATACTTTATATGGGCAGAAATCAATGAACCTGGCGGGTTGCATCACCACATATGCCATTACAATAATGGCTTTGTCTGCATATGATAACAACTTCCCATATTTGACCTAAAAGCCAAAATGCATGTGCAAATGGGGAGTATGAGAGGGTAGTGGGGCACCTCATGGGATTACGTCAGGTGGGTGGCGAGATCCTTAGGTAGAAAAAACTGACCCAAGGATTTGTTAGGACTGGAAAACTAGTCTGAGAGTTTTTTTCCCCCAAGTGTAAAACGCTGGGTGGGGTTTTGCCAATGCTGCACACAGGAGCAGCAGGTGGTGGGGCCATGGACATCAATGGGTCAGTGTCAAAGCTAAATGTATTGCAATCAGTTTTAAATCTAAATTTAAAATGTTGCTCAAAAGTGAATTTTAGTGGAAAGAGATTTCCAGTGTGAGAATTGAATTAGGCACAAATCTGAGTTATCCCATAATGAATTGGCCTTTTTGTATCTGAAAAGGGGTAGTATGCACCACCTGGCTTATTGCCCTTTATAGAAACCTAATATTACCCTTTTATTTTTTGCCAAACCTTCTAACAAGGTTAAAATATTGAGACTCCTTCCCCATAGAGTAAGTTTGTTATTAATGAGAGGGCGGGTCATGATGCATTGATACTGGGAAGTAAATCAGAAAAGTCACCTACCTTATATCAAGGATATGTTATCTTATCTTGGAAGAGTGTGTTAAACTGGGTAAATCTGAGCAGGCTGTGGACACTTTTAATTAGAAATAATGGGGGAGGTAATGGTGACTTAACAGTAGGTAAGGCTGAAATGGCATTGTTAGAATTGCGCGTGCAAAGGAAAGACCTGTCTTCTTTTGGGTTTGTGCTAAAACCCACAAGAGCAGCCACAGTCCACAAGGTATCTATGGTCTAAAGAGGCTGTATATAGGCGCGTCATAGGTGGTGTTGGAAAGTCTCCTACCAGGAAATGTTGCGCACATGCTATTTAACTTATAAATAACTAAAAGGATAGCTTTTTAATAATATGTTATCAAACAAAGGGAAACTTGATAAAAAATAACACAAAATTCTACCATTAGCAGATGTGGGTCTTTTTGGTGGGATGGGAGAAAGATTATAAGATGAACAGTATAGTAAAGTTTGAATTCTGATTTTGAACAAAAAAGTTACTTTTTCAAACGCCAATTTCATTCTGATAGTATCAGCCAATGTTCTAAGCTATTCCTGGGACATATTAACCAAATCCTGGATAGTTAAATTCTTTCTTATTTCAAAATAAAGTATCAATAACATCCCTGTTTCTGTCCTTTTTTGACTTCTTTCTCAAAATTGACTTGATGATTAATTTTTCTCCTTTCATGTTTTCAATAATTGTACCACCTACTGAGGGAGAGGCATAGGCCCTTGTAGTGAAGGGTTTTGAGACTTTCAAATTTATACAAAGTTGATTGATTTTTCCAAATAAGAAGCTGCAGAATTGAAAACTTTTATGGTGTTGGGCTGTGGGGTTGATTAGGAAATGGTGTGTGACATATAGAGAAGACAACAGCATTTTATCTCTCATTAAGGGTATGCCCTGGGTCAGAGATTTGGGTGAGCGGCAAGGCTTTGGGTTTTAACCTTTTTGGTTCTAAAGGGATGTACAACCCTGTTCAGCTTGATGTATGGCACCTGAGGCCTTACAGGCGTGTCATCTGAAATAACTTCATGTGATGATCTCATCATTGTCAACAGATTGTAAGTCCAGGGGAACATCCCCTGTGCATAGATCAGTCGCTCTTCCCATTTCTGAGCAAAAAGGGGCTGAAGAGGGTGGCCATGCCCCTCATCACCCAGGGCAATATCACCCACATGGTAGACGAAAGCTGGGTAATGGCCTTCCCTCTCTGAACCCCTCCCCTGGTACCTTCATTCACCTCAGCCAAACTCATTGGACAGATTAAGGAAACCTGTGCTGAGATTACCACATTAAAGTTGATCGCTCCAAAACTATTGGAAATTAAGCCCAACAATCAGAATCCACATAGCCAAAGAGAAATAAAGATTGAGTTATAAGCCAGAATTGCCAATGGTTTTGATTCACCCAGCAGTGCAATTGTCAAAATTAACCCCCTTTCAAATCGTCAGGGATGATTTCCAACATGCAGGTAGTAGCATTGGACACCATTGACAATAGTTTGAAGCTCCCTTCTGGAAAATCAGAAGTTGCAGCTGATGCAACGCTTTTGACCAAACAAATGGCCCAGCGACTGGGCATGGGCGGGTTGGGCCTCCCAAACCTGTTCCCAACCTATTGGGACTGCCCCTACATGGGGTGGCCCTGGGGGATTCCCACTGCTCATCAGGCCAAACGCCATCATGCTAACCATTGGAAATGCAGTCAATCCTTGGTTTGGGCATTTGAGGTTGAACAACAATAACTCAGCCTACTTCCAAATTTTTTGATGTCAGTTCCCATTGAGCTTATCTGCCCCCATTCCCAGTTAATTCGCCAGTTAGACCAAAATTGAGGGTCCCAATCCCTGCTTGTTCCCACATCAATTGACCACTATTTAATCAGTTGCATCTCATTGAGAAAATTGTTGGTCAATTTTCTTTCTTTATTTTCCATTATTAAATCTTTTTCCTAAATTTTATTTTTTCTTTTGGAAAATAAACCGCTCTTTCCACCAGCACTCACACACCCTCAGGTTAATGGCCATATTCATCTGGTGTCTTATTATGTTCCTGTATGGGATTCTGGCTTACTGGAAGTTATTGGTGGAACTCTATAGTTTCATATCTTTCATACCATCAGCAGTGCCTTTGGCATTCTGGTTTGCCGTCCAGGTGCTCCAGCACCTAGGCTGACAGGCCAGTCCAATTTTAACTTGCTGTTTGCCTGAAATAAAGTAGCTGAGCAAGAATGATCATATACAGGGGTGAAGCAACTAACTTATATACTCACTGCCTTTAGGATAAGTTGGTAAAAATAACAAAAAAAGCGTGGGGAGGGATCAACTATGGTTATTGGTTTTTAAGCTTCATTGTTAGCCTAAGGGGCCATATCAACCAGAAATTCTTTTTCATGAGGGGGCAAGGTGATGCTGCATGAACGTCAGGAAGATCATCAACCATTGGACATGCCAGCTCCATACTTACAAGATATGTGGGCATAACTGGATGTGCTTGGTACTGTGTAACAGGTTTGTGACATGCACTAAAATTAAAAAAAGCACAAGTGCACCTTGAGCAAAGCTAACATTGAGTGGCCATAAAAACTGCACAAGGTGGCAAAAAAACCAAAAAAGCACAATCTTGAAAAGGGGTTGGGCATAAAAAAAGAGGGATGTCAGGAGGTCCACGTTACACTGCAGAAGATTTTTAAATTTGGCAGGCTTGTTATGTAGGGACCCAGAGAGCCCAAGTTGGCTCTGTTTGCACTCTAGCTGGTTCTGATTAACCATCAGAGCAACCAAGAAAATTCATTAACTGTGGCCTCAAAGCCCTCTAGTCAGCAAAAAGAGAGCCATTTTCCTGGATAAATCAAAATTTTCACTTTGTGTGCCACAATGTACAAAGACTTTTGAATATGACAAAAAATGACATAATGCTTTTTTATAACAAGAAAAATTCCTAAATCAAAAAGAGACCTGGGCCCTCATAAGTTAAGGGCACTGGCCTCTAAAAGGGAATGGAGTTTAGCAGTTGGTGGGGCTGTTATTGAATAATAAGCTCTTAGATATCTTCTCAGGTTTCTAATTATTCCTAAGTCTTGCGCTTAGAAGGAGAGGGTTAGTTTGTGAATTGTTGTGAGAATTAGGGCTGGTAGAGGAGATGGAACTTACCATAATTAACTTTTCTAATACAGATCTCTTTAAAACTTTTTTAAATTTTTTTCATATTGAGGCCACTCCCTCATCAGAGTTCTGGCATTTTAATTGGCAAAGAAGCAAAAACTCAAAAGAAATTAGGAGATAAAGAAAAGGAAAAAAATCATAATTGGGTTGGGAATTATAGAATAAAGTAAAATTGAAGTATTGTACCACAAACTAAAATAAAAACAGATTTGAATTTTGGAAATGGGGGAAATTAGCAAAATTGGGTATCAGTTAAGGAGGACTTACTTTGATGTAATTTTCATCTTGGCGGTATAGTTGAGGGTTTTTCTACACAAGAGCTTAAATTTTAACATAAAAAATACCAGATCTTTGAGGATTGGAGTGTAAGAAGCTAAAGTTTTTTTAGCACTAGTGGTGCCCAACCCAAAAGGGGGAGCCACCATGCATCTTTATTTGTGAATGAACCAAACAAAGGGATTATTGTAAATAAAAATTCCCAATATAGCCCCTAAGTTATCAGCCTAGGAAGCCACATCAGAAGGTGAAGAAGCTTTGGGGGAACTTTTATCCTGTGCCTGCTTTAGCTGGTGGACCATGGCGAACAACATAGGGGTAAGGCTTCAGCGACATGTGACATAAGGAGGTATAATTGTGGGTTTTCTTCATTAATGAAGAGTTTAAAGTTTTCATAATAATATCTGATTTTACAATCTGAATGGGGTATTAGGAAAAAACGACTTTTTTTTTGGAAAGCCTGACATCTCCCATAAAGCTGCCTAATATCCCAAACTTCCCCCAATTTCAAATCCTAAATATCAAACCCTTTTTAAGTCCTCAGATGCTTGCAATTAAGCTGGACAGAGTTGTAAATACATATAGAACCAAAAAAGGGTTTAAAGTTCAAGGCCTTTCCCCAAACCTATACCTCTAACCTAAGACATACCCTGGATAAAAAAATAGGTGGCTGCTTTTACTCCATGTTTGTCACACAACATTTCTCAATATCTACCAGCACAAACCCATACAAGCCTTAAGTTCTTCATATTTTTAATTTATTTAATCAAAAACTTTGTATAGTTTTGAAAGAGCTCAAAACCCTCCATTGCTAAGGCACATGCCTCTTCCCCAGTAGGTGGTACAATCAGTGATTACCTGAAATGTTAAGATTCAGTCAAGTCATTTTTTGAGTAATAAGTTAAAAAAAGCCAAAAATTAGGTTTGAATTTGAAACTACTTTCCAAAATCAAAAGAAGCAAATATAGGCATCCAGGATTTAGGGGAAATGTCCTAAGAATAGCTTATAACGTTGACTAAAATGGGAGTGAAATTGGCATATAAAACTGTAATACTTGGACCTGAAAACAGAATTAGAATCCTATTATTGTAGTTTAGCTTAGCAGCTCTTTCCCTCATCACACCAAAGTCCCTGAACCATGCTAATAAAAGGGTGTTGGGTTAGTCTTCTTATATCTAGATACCCTTTCAGTTTATTTTATTGAATTTATTTGGAAATCTTTACGTTTATTTTTATAAATAAATTAAACTACATATGGTAATAATTCTCAGAGTTGGTAACAGGGAAATGGCAGATAAAGTTTAAACTGGCCTGCCAGTCAAGATGCAGAAGCATCCAAAAGGTGAGCCAGAATGCCAAGGGCGTTGTTACTCAGTTGATGTTAAAGGGTGTGGAAAGATAGATAACAATTGAATGCTGATGTACCACAAGTATAAAAAGCAACCCAGAGAGAAACCAGGCTGTTGCAGCTTGTCAGACAATCTCCTTCTCAACTTAAGAAAAAGAATGTTGGAGGTATGAGTGCTCCTGAATCTGCTACCATGATTGGCCCATCTCCTGCCTAATCTTCAAATAATATTGTGGTTATCAATGATATGAGAACAAATGGCAAAAAGACCTTGGAGGATTCTCGGTGGAATCCTAACTATTGGAAAGTAATGGTTTATAACCAAAATTGGCTTAATAAGGTAATAACTAATAATAGGATTGCTCTGACTTCTATGCCAAATTTGGGGTGTTCATTACCACACAGGTCTGATCACCTCCAAGGTGAGAAGATTTTACTCAACAATGATAGGGTGCAAATCAACCAATCATTACCACATGAGTCTGACTACCATCAAGGTGAGAAGATTTTACTCGACAATGATAGGGTGCAAATTAACCAATCATTACCATATGAGTCTGACCACTGTTGAGGTTAGAAGATTTTACTTGCTGGTGATTGGATACAATTTATCAAATGTTACCACACGGGTCAGTTTTTCCTCAAAAAATTTATCTTCAATCTGATAGGCCAAAAGCCTATATTCCCTAATTTGGATGACTCAGCTTTATTTACTTTAGCCTTGAATACCCATGGTCTCAAAATTGGAACTAGTTTAAATAGGAAATAACAGTATCAAGAAAAGGATCTTTTCTTTGTTTTGCCCTGCTTAAAACAATAAGAAACATAAAAACTTTAACAAAGCGTTATTTATTACTTTTATTTATAAAGTAAATTTCTCACTTTAACAAAGAATTTGTGGCATCCGTCAGTGGATCCCACAAACTGGTGCTCACTACAGGGGATCACCCTGAATACTTTGATAAGTATTACAGTAATGGAGAGTGTCAACCGTTGGGTGCAAAATGGGGAATTAACTGAAGATGATGATCAAATGGATAGCCCTACCACTTTGATGTTTGGAGAAGAAGAACAATTTGAACGCATATTAATACCTGAGTCTCGTCACATCACCTGTCCAGCTACTGAAGCCGTGAGAGACCTTACTCATAGTGTCCCTAACCCTGGTGACATTGCATCTCGCGAACGAGCATCATTGGTAGAGGAACGCCACTTGTTTCTCTATGAGACTAGTGTCCTCCCAGAGACCTATGGTCAGCTTACAAATTTGACCTCCTATATACGCAAGTTTGCTCACCCTGCCCTGGTACATATGATGCATCTCTTAGCCGGCCATCATGAAGAGCTTCATTGACACCTAGATACCCATGTAGCTCTGAATTTAGCCTATGATAAGCTGTACCAACTGACCTCTGAACATCTTGGAGCAGTTAGATCTGGTGTGGAAGCTAATTGTAACTTCATCATACAGCTGCATGACCGACTTACTACTATGGACACTGGGATTGTAAAGTACGTTGAGGAGGCCATGAAGATATTCTGGGATGAACTGAATGCTTCCACCACTAGCACCCGCTCGTTGTTGGAGGAGTTTGCTAATGAACTTGAAAAACATAATGAGCAAACGCACAGGGACCTTTCAGCCCCTGACTCCATCCCTCAAGAGGAATATGAACAGCGTGTGGCTGTGGTGGAGTGACAGTTAATACAGGCCTTTTTGCGTGTTGATGAGCTTGAACGCCGTCTGTTGCTTGAACCATCTAGCACCATCAACACCCTTGCGGCTAAGGTTGTTCAGCTAGAAAAGGAGCTAGCTCTCAAAGCTTCATTTGAAAATACCAAATATTTGGCATGTCGCCTGACTGAATGAAAAGCCAAAGCAAAAGTTGTAAAAGCTTCGCTGGAAAGCCCTGTGCTGTTGAAGGAAGTATTTAATCAATTGATGCAGGTCAAGCGGAAGTATGAGCAGATTAAGGATGGAGTACAAGGCCCAAGCTCACACCCTCATGATGATGAAGGGTGTAAACAAATGAAAGAAGAGTTGAAGAACCGCATGGAAGCTGTGGAAACTGCTCAAATAAACCTAAGCTCGCTGGTGTCACAACTCCGTTTTCAAGTCAATGCAATGGAGAGCCGAGTGGAAGATCTTGAAACTCATAAATTAAGGATCAAAGCTCGACTAAGACTATGTGAATCTGGGCCCCTAGAAGCCCTCACCAAAATTGAAACCCAGCTTGAATCCATGCAAGATCAGTTTAATTGCCTTTTTTGTACCTTTGATCAGTTAAACTACCGCTCTGAAATCTCATAAGCAAAAGCTCCAGCTATTAATACCCTTACCGGGGGTGATTCTAGTTCATTCAAACTGACATTAAAAGACAAGTTTATCCCGGTTGAAGGCAAGATTGCTTCATTTTTATACGTCTATGAAGCAGCTATGGAAGGGGCAACGGATCATCAGAAGGCCAAACATCTACTTTCCTGTTTGGGCCGCATGGCACAGGAGGTGATGGTCCCACACATGGATGCTCTTAGCACTTGGTCCAAGGTTAAAGAGGCTCTCATAAAAACGTTCAGTTCAAAACAGGCTTTAAGTATGAAAAGCAAGCTTTTATGCGTATGAGTATCCAAAAAGGAGAGTCAGTGGTCGCCTTTGCAGAACGATTCTATATGGAAGCACAGACATTATTAACCTCAAAGATGTTGACTTTGGATGATGCTGTAGCCGCCGTTTTGACTGGAGTGGCTTCTTACCCTCCGCTAGCAATGCACATCACCTTAGTTAAATGCTATTTCCATACCATTCAAGACATCAAGGAGGCGTTAATAGATGTCGCTGATTTCCATAAGCCCAAAGTTCCACGTGGAGCAGTATCTCATCCTCGCGTTTTAACCATTGAGGATTCAAAGCCTAAGCCTCGAGCCTTAGCTATTGAAGACAAGAAGGAGCCCCTTCAGATAATGGGCCCTGAAGAGCAAAACCCCAAAGCAAAACGTCCTGAACGCCCTCAGTGAGAATATTGCTACAAGTTTGGACACAAGGAGGTTGTGTGCTGGAAAAAGAAAGCTGACGCCGAGGAACAGGAGCAGGGAAAAGCTATGTCAGCGTAGGGAAAGGCACAACTATTGCTGACAAATCTCATGTGCCTGACTCATTTAAACAACTTATGCCATTACCTCACGTTACTTATACCCCTGGGGATGATTCTGAGGGGGGTAAAGATGAGGTTGGCTATTTCATTGTAGGAGTACCTGCTGAAGTGGAAGTCCCCGATTTCTTGAACGCTGGAGGAGTAGATGAAGCCACCATACCTGAAGAGACGTATCTCTGTCAAGTTGTAGGGGAACTAGCCATTATTGATACTACCAGCGACGCGGATGAGGTGTTGTCTAAACTTATTTGCCCTCTCCAGCATGGCCATACCATGCAATCCATCCAGGAAAATTACCCCAAGACCGCGTGCAAATTAACCTCCACTTTCCATCTTAAGGAGGTCTTAGCGCTATTGCCCACTTTTGGGGGGGTACTTATGGAGGGTCAAAGTGGTTATCCAAAAAGTTCGGGTGATGGCTATCCTAGATACAGGCTCCCCAGTGAACGTAATCTCTTCCAAGTTGATGAAAAAGATCAAACTTGCACCTGATTTAGAATATAACCAAGACTTTGGAACCGCTGGTCCCATCAACACTGCGCACTGGGTGCTTACTCGTCCCTTCCAATTTGTAATGGGAAGCTTATTCTATCATCCCCTGCTGTGGCTTTAGATAATAACGCTTATGATATGCTTATAGGTACTCAGTTTATGAATGAATATGAAGGCATTATCAATATGAAGCAAGGGTTCTTGTCATTGCTCAATTATGAAGTCCCCTTAGTTCTAGCCAATAAAGAACCCAGCAAGAAGGAATACTCTTGCATGGTTGAGTACCCACTTTCTGCTTTACCTATACATTATACCACCTCTGGGTGAAATACAAAAAAATGCCCAATTCCGTGGATGCTGCTGAAGGTATTCTGTTCTATGCAGCTGATGAAGTGGTGATTAAGCCTGGTGAACAACGGGTGGTAGACACGAAAATAACTCTCAAAATCCCTCGCCACTGTTTATTACACCTCTTAAGCATTGACGAAATTAGCCCTGTTGAGCCTCAGGTATTTCCTGGTGTTTTAGATCCAGCCTATCTGGGTCCTATTACTCTATTGTTGGGGAATCTCACCAACAAGGATATACTTGTAAGAAAGCATCAGGAGGTGGGCTGAGGGTTTTTACTCCCTATGGAGGAAGTTGAACAAATCCACTCTATTGGCTTGATGGCAGATTTAGACCTGCCCGCAGATAACCTGGTATGTACCTTGCCGAATGTCCATATTTTGGATGAGCTGACCTCAGATGAGTTGGAGAAAGTGCATACTCTTCTGGATGAGTATAGTGATATGTTCTCAAAGTCGGACAATGATTATGGTCACATGAAGGGCTGGTGCCACTCCATTAATGTGGGTGATGCCCATCCCATTAGGTCAAAACCTTATTGCAAGTCATCGGTGGAGGAACAACACATGAGGACGGAACTCATGAAGTTATTAGACGCGGGGTTATTAGTTCCTTCGCAAAGCCCTTGGTCCTCCCCCCTTTTGCCAATTAAGAAGAAAAACGGAGGTCATCAGATAGTTATGGACTATCACAGGTTAAACAATCTTATGAAAAAGGATAGCTATCCTATCCCACGCATTGACGATGCCCTGGCCCAACTTTCAGGCTCAAACTTTTTCTCTGCCATGGACTTGGCCAGTGGTTATTGGCAAATGGATCTGTCTCTTCAAGATCAAGAGAAATGCGTGTTGATATGCAGTGAAGGTCTTTTCCAACCCACGCGATTACCTCAAGGGTTGTGCAATGCACCTGCCTCTTTCCAGCATGCGATGGATCACATTTTGCAGGATTTTAAGTTAACCTGCGTTATCATCTACCTCAATGACATTACCGTATTCTTGAAGTCCTTTAATGAACATCTTGATCATTTGAAGGAGGTATTCCAACTCTTACAACGCTCAACTATCAAATTAAAGCCTTCAAAGTGTACCTTTTCCAAAAGAAACTAAACTTCCTCAGACATACCATTTCTCAAGAGGGTATCCAACCCATACAAGATAAGGTTGAAGCGATTGCCAGAATGCCACCCCCCAAAAACCTACAGGATATACAGGTATTTTTAGGAATGATGGGGTATTACCATCAGTTCATCCCTAAGTTTTCCCAACTCAGCGAGCCCCTTGTTCGCTTACTAAAAAGAATATCCCTTTTCAATGGGGCAAAAACAGAAGGCCGCCTATGAAACAATGAAGTTGCTGCTACAAAAAAGGTCTATCCTAAGGCATCCTGATTATGGAAAACCGTTTATCTTGTTTACAGACGCTTCAGACTACGCCGTCGGGGCCATCCTAGCCCAATTAGATGAAAAAGGGGTAGATCATCCTGTCTCATATTTTAGTAAGATGTTATCAAAGGCAGAATGCAACTATAGTGTTACTGAGAAGGAGTGTCTTGCCGTTCTGTTAGCAGTGAAGCATTACCGCCCTTTATTGTATGAGATCTCTTTCACTGTGATTATGGACCACGCATCTTTAAAATGGTTGCAAAACATGAAGGACCCTACGGGGCGGTTAGCTAGCTAGGCTCTAAAGCTCCAGAATTATGATATGAAGATCAAACACTGCACTAGAACCTGACACATGAATGTTGATGGGTTAACTCGGCTGCCCATCCTCCACTTAGATAACAGTGAAGCGGAGCAGCTGTATGATCTTTTTAATGACCCCAAATGACTGGGAAGATGAGGATGAGCCTGTACAGAAGATGTTGGCCCGGCACTCCTGTAACACTAAAGTAGAAAGTGGGAAGTCGTATAAACAAGTGGGGGCGAAGTGGTTGCCTTACCTACGACCCTCAGAACATGTACCTTTTATCCTGGAAGCTCATTCAACCTTAGGCCATGGAGGAGTTAAGAAAACCTGCAAATGGATTAAGGATCGATTTTTGGGAGGGAATCATGGAAGCCATTATCAAAGTCTTGGATGCTTGTCTTACATGTAAGAAGAAGTCTCAGCTCAAAACTAGATATCAATATCAGCTGACTACCACACAACAGCCATTCCTTACCATAAGCTTGGACATAGTAGGGCCGCTTCCTCGAACCACAGGTGGAAACAGATATATTTAGGTAGGCATTGACCACTTCACGAAGTGGGTTGAAGCTGTGGCGCTGCTGGCCCAAACTGCTAAGGCCACTGCCACCTTTCTTTATCAAAAATACTTTCACTCGACATGGGTGCCCTCAAGTACTACTCTGTGATAATGGGAAAAATTTTACATCCAGAGTAGTCAAAATCTTAGCTGCTTCCATGGGAGCCCAGCAACTGTTCTCAGCTCCATATAACCCATCAACCAATGGTACAGTGGAGCTAGAAAATGGTACTCTGGTTTCTATTTTACAGAAAATGGCTTCATCTGATCCCCTTCATTGGGATCATTATCTCCCAAGCGCGCTTATGGCTTACAGAATTAGCTATCACTAAATTCTGAAAATGTCCCCTTTCTGAGTTTTGTATGGCAGGGAACTGGGCATACCTGCTCTTTTAGCTAAGGATGTCTTCTCAAGAGGAGAGGAACCTGAGAAAGCCATGCAAAGATTAGCTAACCGCATCATTCAGCTTCAATCAGAGGCTATGACCAACCTCGCAAAAATGGTTACTAAAGAAGGCCAAGCTGCCAATAAGCTCTGAGCTCCTCTACCTTCTTTCCAAGTGTCGAATAGGGTTTCATATTACCACAATTGCATAGTTCCACATAGTGGCAAACTTGAATCAATCTGGAAGGGGCCATTTACCATCATGTAAAAAGAGGAAATGATTATTCTATGAAGTCTTTGGCTACAGGAATTGTCATAAACTGGGTACTTGGCTGCTTCCTACGACCCTACACCCCTCCCAACATTCTTGAGGGGGGCAATGTCGGACAATCTCCTTCTTGACTTAAGAAAAAGAATGTTGGAGGTACAAGTGCTTCCAAATCTGCTACCATGATTGGCCTATCTCCTGCCCAATCTTTGAATAATATTGTGGTTATCAATGATATGAGAACTAATGGCGAAAAGACCTTGGCAGATTCTCAGTGGAATCCTAACTATTGGAAAAATATGGTTTATAACCAAAATTGGCTTAATAAGGTAATAACTAATAATAGGATTGTTTCAACTTCTCAGCCGAATTTGGGGTGTTCATTACCACATGAGTCTGACCACCATCAAGGTGAGAAGATTTTACTCAACGATGATAGGGTGCAAATTAACCAATCATTACCACACAAGTCTGACCACCGTTAAGGTGAGAAGATTTTACTTGACAATGATAGAGTGCAAATTAACCAATCACTACCACATGAGTCTAACCACCATTGAGGTGAGAAGATTTTACTTGCTGGTGATTGGATACAATTCATCAAATTGTTACCACATGGGTTGGTTTTGCCAAAAAATATTTATCTTCAATATAATAGGCTGAAAGCCTATATTTCTAATTTGGATGACTCAGCTTTATAATACTTTAGCCCTGAATACCTATGGTTCTAGAATTTGAACTAGTTTAAATAGAAAATACTAGTATTGAAAAAAAGGACCTTTCTTGGTTTTGCCCCGCTCAAACAATAAAAAACATAAAAAACTTTAACAAAGCGTTATTTATTACATTTATTTATAAAGTAAATTTCTCACTTTAACAAAGAATTTGTGGCATCCGTTGGTTAATCCCACAAAACTTTACAAAATTTTCCCTTTTTATCCCTTGCACTTCTACAATTATGTCAGAAGAAAATGCCCATCTTTTTGTACAACATAAGTTTTTGATGTTTGGTCTTCCCCAGGAAATCATTAGTGACTGGGGTGCTCAGTTTACCACGTGCTTTTGGAGTGAACTATTGATCCTGAAGATAACTCCCTGTCGGACCATCTAGTACTAAAAAAAGATAACCCCCTGTCAATTCATGGCATATCACCCTCAGTCTGACAGTCAGACCAAGTGGGTCAACCAAGTCCTCAACCAGTACCTGCGTTGCTATGCTACAGCAGCGCAGGATACTTGGGCCGGTGACTTGCCTTTCGCTCAATTTGCATACAATAATGGGATCCACTCATCCACAGGGTTTTCATCATATGAAGCAACATTGGTTATAACCCATCATTTTCAGTTGGGGCATGCTTGCGACTTGAGGTTCAAGCTGCAGTGGATCATGATACCCATATTCAATTGACTCAAGCCTTAGTGTGGGAACACCTCACAAAAGCCATCAATGACTATAAGAAATTCATGGACCGTAAGTGCGTTCTGGGTCATGACTTTACAGTGGGTTCCTACGTCATTCTTGATACCCACCATTTGCAAATTACAAACCCCTTCCTGAAAGTTTGCCAGTAAGCGTTTGGGTCCTCACTTAGTGGAGGAAGTATTGGGTAATGGGGCGTTCTGCTTGAAGCTTTCTGCGCATTGGAAGCAGCACCCAGTTTTCTATGTTTCCCAATTGTCACCCTTCAAGGGTGCAATTCCCACAGACCTAGAATCGATCATCGTCAATAATGAGGAATAAACTGAGGTAGAGGCTATCCTGGCATCTCGCAAGTTGCGACGTTCAATCCAATATCTCATGGCCTGGAAAGGATACCCGTCCTACAAAAATAGTTGGGTCAAGGCGCGCAATTGTACAAATTGCATGGCCCTGGTCAAAGCCTTCCACGCATCCCACCCTGAGGCTCCCCCACCCTCCTCAGAAGATTGTGATGATTTTGGCTATCAAGTAACTTATAGCACACAAGAATGTGGCTCTGACACAATTTCCCAATGGGGGTGCTGTTCCTTTGGAAAAAGGAGAGGGTAATGTAAGTCTCAGGGAACGTCCTTTGGCTCTCAATTGGGTCATCTTCCCATTCCTGAATAAAAAGACACCGAAGAGGATGGCAGTACCTCTCATCACTCAGGGCAATCTCGCTCATATAGTAGATGAGCAATGGGTAACAGCTTGTCCGCTTCGGATCCCACCCCCAATACCCACACTTACCCCAGCAGAACTGTTATGGGGAATTAGTGAAATCTGTTTCAAGATTACCAAATTAAAATCAGTCAGATCTAATTCAGCTGGCAATCTGGTTAATGCCCAAAATTCGAATGGCTGTAAAAGCATGAAGAATGAGATATTGGCCAGATCGCCCAACAGTTCTAATTCAATCACTAAACCAGTAGAACAAATATCAGGTGCCATCGACGAGGGTTCAAAGCCCTCTGATAGTAATTTGGGCGCTGTGCCTGATGTGCTGCTGTTGACCAAATGAACGGTTATATGACAGAGCATGGGCAGGTTGGCCATCCCAAACCCGTTCCCAACCAAATGGACCTGTCCCCTATATGGGATGGCCTTGGGGATTCCCATCGCCCATCAGGCCAAATGCTGTCATGCTAACCGTTGGAAACATAGATGAGCCCTGGTTCAGATGTTTGAGGTTGAACTGACAGAGACTCAGCCCGCCGCCAAATTTTGTGATGTTGGTTCCCAAAGAATAAACCTGCCCATTCCCAAACAATTCACCAGTTAGGTCAAATTTGTTGGGTTCTGACCCCATCCTGTCACTACCCAAACGACCACTATTTAATCAGTTGCATGGCACTGAGAAAATTGTTGGTCAACTTTCTTACTTTCCTTTCCAAATAAAATTTTGCCAAAAAATCTAAATTTTTTTTTCATTTTCCATTCTGACCGCATCCCAGATGGCTTTTCCCTGGTGGTTCATTGCCCCGCACTCCAGGTGGACTTTACCAATTCTTTTGGTCACCATGGCCCCCTCTATTGCTGATTGGGCCCAGCGAGTCTGACATTTTTGGTTTTTCAACCCCACTCTTATGAACTTCTGACAACAATACATAGGAATCTTATGGCCCTATGTACAACAATGGAAATAAAGAATCTATCTTCCTATTGCCCCCAATGAGTTGGCCTCTCAAGCCAAGAATCTCGTCAATACTGTCCCAGTAATCCCACCTCATGCAGTTAGAACCACTGAGTGGGGAATGGATTCAGTATGGCTTGGCGTTGGGATACTCCTTACCCTGTTGCTGCACCACCACTTCATGGTATCATATTTCCCAGCTCCATAATAAGTCATACAGTCGGCAATGCCTCTGGCATTCTGGCTTGCTTTTTGGTGTTCACGCATCCTGACTGGAAGGTCAGTCTAAACTTCTTCTGCCGTTTCCATGACAACTGGGCAATTAAAGATCCCTATGAAAAGGGTCATAAGTGGCCATTTGCTTAAATTAGAGACCAGTGTCCCATTGACTCTTTCCGCAGTACCATTGGGTGAGGGGTTGTAGGGGGCAGAAAAGAGATGTTTTTTGCCCATGGAGGTAGCGAGGATCTTCACCACTCAGGAGGTAAAAATTTTCATATTGTCACAGAGCAGGACCTGGGGACAACCATGGCGAGAAAATATATATTTATGAAGAAACGTGGCCGTAGCTTTGGAAGTTTGAGCAGGAAGAGCCACAGCCTCAACCCATTTTTTAAAATGATTAATACTGATTAAGATATAACAATTGCCACCAGTGTTCTGAGGTAGAGGGCCTACTATATCTAGACTTATGGTGTGAAAGGGTTGTTGAGAAGTAGTGGGTTGATAATGATACATGGTCTAGTAGCTGGATTGTTTCTTGCAGGTCAGACATGCATCCAGGCCTTCAGTTATTGTCTTCATGATGCCTTCCCAGTAATATCGCTTTTTAACCCACTCATAGGTTTTTTGTACTCCACTATGCCCTAGAAGGGTATGGGACTCCAAAATCATGAGTACTCGCTCTTATGGTCTGAGATAGGGCAACCAGTTCACCCCTAATTATTATATAACTTCCCGTTCTCCACCTTTGTGTTGTGGGAGTGTCATGCTAACATCTTTTATATGGGTTCATATTCATCAGCCCATGCTTCAGGAGTCATATGGAGGTCATGCAACCTCTGGCTTCACTATTGTCAAGGTGAAGGAGATGCAGACGCGTTAACCCATCAACATTCATATGGCGTGTCCCTGCTCGATGTTCGTTGGGCATATTATAATTCTGGATCTTAAGAGCTCAGAGAGCCAACCTCCCATTTAGATCTTTCATATTTTGCAACCACTTTAATGAGGTGCGATTGGTAATCACTTTAATTGATGTCCCATATAGGACAGGGCAGTAGTGTTTAACAGCGAGCAGGACAGCCAGGCACTCCTTCTCAGTGATGCTGTAATTGCTCTCAGCCTTTGAAAGCATTTTACTAAAATAAGACATGGGATGATTGACCCCCATTTTCATCCAACTGAGCCAAGATAGCTCCAACGGCGTAATCAGAGGCATCTGTATACAACATGAAGGGCTTGTCATAGTAATGGTGGAGGAGTATTGGCCTTCTTGCAATAGCTCCTTTAAGGTCTTAAACGCGTTTTTGTTCAGCACCCCAATAGAAGGGGGGGTTCTTAGCCAGGAGGCGGATAAGGGGCTCGCTGAGTTGGGAGAATTTTGGGATAAATTGATGGTAGTACCCCATCATTCCCAAGAAGACTTGTATGTTGCAAAAAGTTTTGGGCGTTGGCCACATGTATATTGCTTCAACCTTATCCTGTAGTGATAGTATCCCATCTTGGGAGATGGCATACCCGAGAAAATTCAGCTTCTTCTGAAGAAAGTACACTTGGAGGACCATCTAGTACTAAAAAAAGTACACTTGGAGGGCTTTAGTTTGATGTTGGCTGCCCACAAGCGTTGAAACACCTCCTTTAGGTGTTTGAGATGCTCGTTGAACGTTTTTAAGAGGACTGTGATTTCATCAAGGTAGACAATCACACAGCTCAGCTTAAGGCCTGGAGAATGTGATTCATAGCCCGCTGAAAAGTAGCAGGCGCATTACACAGCCCCTGAGGTAGCTGAGTGGGTTGGAATAAACCATCGCTGCAGAAAAGGGCGCACTTCTCCTGATCCTGCGGAGAAAGGTCTATCTGCCAATACCCGCTAGCCAAGTCCATGACAGAGAAGAATTTAGACCCAGAGAGTTGGGCCAGAGCGTCATCAATGCGGATGATAGGGTAGCTGTCCTTCTTTGTGATATTGTTCAGATTATAGTAGTCTATAACTACCCAATGACCTCCATTTTTCTTCTTTATCAATAGGAGTGGAGACTACCAAGGGCTTTGGGAAGAAACCAAAAACCCAGCCTCCAACAGCTGTTTGATCTCCACCCGCGTCTGTTGCTCCTCAACTTTTTATTTGGGGTAGGGTTTGGAGAGAATAGGCCAAGCATCACCAACTTCAATGGTAGTCCAACCCTTCATGTGCCCATAGTCAGTGTCAGATTTAAAGAAAATGTTGCTGTATGCCTCAAGCAGAATGTGGACTTTCTCCAGCACAGCTGGGCTAGATCTTTGTAGATATGAATGGAAGGTAGGGTATATATGGATTGGTCAGCGGGTAAACCCATATCTGAAAGTTTTGAATTACACTTCCTATGGAGCAGGTTTTCTCTTGAAGTTAATTTAAGTGGATTCTCCAAAAAGTGATAATTTAAAGTAAAAAAAGGTTATAAATCAACCTAATTCTATTTTAATGAAAGGATGGAATATTTATAGGTTTTGATTTGGTTCATAATCTATTAGTAAAATTAATCACTTCGTGATCAAATTTTCAATCAATTGATTGGGATGAGACTGATTGTTCTTATTAATGTTGATAGATTGAGATAAATTAAGCTCTCCTTTCAATGAAGCTGGGAGAATTGATGGAGTAGAATCTCTGAAGAGAAGAGGATTTGGTGAAATACTGACACTTCCCCCTCAAGATTTGATTGCAGTGGAGGGTGAATACTTAAAAACCTAGGGTGTATATGATTGATTGCTATGCCAGTATCAATATGAACAATCAAATACTCTAGTCCTTTTCAAAATATAACTTGATAAGGACCAGACCAGTTAGTTCCTAACTTCTCAGTTTGTCCACCAGGCTGAGAGTATGAATACATAACATAATCTCCAATTTGGTATCCAGGTAAGGCGGGTTTATGTTGATTGGTTCTTTTAACTCTCTTTGGTTGGTAACTTCAATTGATTTCATAGCTTGAGCTTGAAGAAAAATAATCTCATCCGTCAGAGTTCTCAAAATTAGATCAGAGTTTTTGGGTATGCTTTCTTCAAGTATGTCTTGAACACTAGAAGGGACTGAGGGGTCTCGCCCATATAGGTACTCAAAAGGTGATATATTGTTAATTTGATGATAGCCTATCCAATATACAAATAAGACACTAGGAAAATAAAAATTCCACCAAGATGGATCAGTAGAAGCCATCTTTCTTAAGATCAAAACTAGTGTTCCATTGACTTGTTTGATGGCTCCATTTGTGGAGGTTTTGTACAGAATGACAAATCTTTGGGCTTTATTAAATAATTTAGATAATTCCTCTACGAGTTGTGAGGTAAATTTGGTCCCATTATCTGACATAAGGACCTTGGGACACCCATGTTGAGAGATTATGTGTTGGTATAGGAATAGTGCCATAGCCTTTTTCTGCTTGAACTCACCCTTGAGCAATTTATTTAAAAAAGTTTGTTTATCCACCGTCATCTGGCCACGCCCATTTCCTATTCAATGTCCTCATATCCGCTGCCTGCCACCCTAGTGTGGGGCAGCGGTGCTCCACCGCCTAGCATTTTCTGCCCAGCGGGCAAACGCGTTCTGATGGGCTTTAACAGCCCGCCCACCTCATCCGGCCAGTTTATCCCCCCATGGGACTTAGCGCTCCACCTGGCGGGCATCTACCCTTCTCACCCCCATCCACTTGCCCTCCCTCATTCCGCCATTTGATTTTGCCTCTGTGTTGACTATGGGCATTATTTCCCATATGCCAACAAGGCAATTATTGACCTAGCCACCGCAGACTTTGCACCAGATGGATTTATCAACTTCCGCCCATTTAAGGGCTACTTTGATATCAGTGCAAAACAGAGGAGGACGCTGCAGCGGCGGCAATAACTCCTTTAATTTACAAAAAACCCCTATTCCCACTACCTGTACTCGCCTCCCTTTGGACACCACCCCGGTGGTGTCATTTGCAAATCTCCCGTCCCACCTCCCACCTCAAGTTTTATATATGACCAGTTGGTCACGGATCTTATGGCTTATGGCACTCAGCCCAACCTCATCTTTGCGTACCCTCTGGTGCGGAGCGCCTCACTGCACACAAACTGCCACCATCATCCCACCACCCTGACATAGCTATCAAATCCCCCCACGCTAGTGTCACAGCAGCACTGGATCATTTCTTTTGGGCTTGGGTCAATAATCGTCAGCAGATTTTTCCCCTCTGCTTTGGGCTCAACCATGCAAAAAGCTTGCCCATATGCCGCTTCCACTGATGCAGCTTCAGAGCCCCCTCCGCGGGTTCTGTATGGGGCACTTTGCTGCCCCCTCCCACCCTCCACTCTCATTTGATGGGCCAGAATGGGAAATCGGCCCCCAAATCCTCTTTCAGCCACATTTTCCCACATAAACCCACCCCAGCCAATCAGAGCCAGGCTTGGACCACCCTTTGCACCCACCCATTCGCCCACTCCCACCCACCCAACTTCTAACGCCACTATCCTCATGAACCAAAATCCATGAGACCTATTGGTGGAGGTTGACGAATCAGGTAAAGTTCTCATTAGTGAGCATTCTGGTCAACCTCTCGGCCAATATGATTATGGTCAAGCCAAATTTTCCTTCCTGACTTTGATGAAATCCACCCCAGACATTTCACTCCTCTGCCCAATACAGCCCCTACCAAAGTGACCACCAGCTCGCCTTAGCTGCAATGGCCTCTCCCCAGTGCCCAACCATATGCAAAGCATTGGCCCAATCAGTGGCTCAGTTCCAGCTAGGCCTTCCCACCCTCTTCTTCCCCCCGAATTCCTGAATCTACATTCAGCGACATCTCAAAGTTATTTGATGATGCTGAAGCTGCTATCATGAATGTCTCAATGCTCGCTGAATTCAACCCTTTGCTAAAATCACACCCGCCACAGTATCTCCTTTTTTACCCAACTTCCTGAAGCCCACAAAGAAGCTGAAATTCTTGTCACAGCATTTTTTGAAGCGCTTTACCACGCTAATATAAATGAGGAGGTGGAAAACTCGTACTACACCAACTTCCATTCACACTACGTGGATGCCCCAACGCCCTGGCTCTCCGCTTTGATCCACTACTTTAATCAAAATCCCATGATCGAGGCGCATATGTCTGAGGACCAACCCTCAACCCCCCTCATCCTCTGCCATGGTGGGTTAGCAGTTTCCACTCCCCGCCTGGTTAGTAGTTTATTTCCTTCCATTTGTTTTTGAGCAGTTTTTTTTGTTTTGATTTCAATATTGTCCATTCCCTGGTCAGCATAACTCAAATAAATTTTAATAGTGCCATAGCCTTAGCCAAGGGGGTGGCAATAGAAATGGCCTCAACCCATTTAGTTAAATGGTTGACAGCCATAATAATATACTGGTGGCCATGTAATCCCCAAGGAAAGGACCTACCACATCAATGCTTACCACATCAAATGCTTTAGTCAGAGAAATAACTTGATGTTGATTAGTTGTGTTGGAAATCCCATGACTTTTACAAATAAGACATGAGTCAAAGGTCTCTTGGATAAATTAAGTCATGTTATCCCAATAATATCAGGTTTTCAACCATTATTGAGTTTTCTTCAGCCCACTGTGGCCTAATTGCTCATGTCCTTCTATGGCAGCCTGAGCTCTTAAGTTTTAGGTAAAAAGGGTAACCACTTGGATTTGACCTTCTTATATAAAGCTCCCTCCCAAATCATACTATCTTTAGTTATAGATTTTAAATAGGCTCGATCTTCTTTTAAACTCTTGATCCCATAACTCCAGGTCGCCCAATGAGGTTATATAGGCGTTCTTCCTTCTCCACTTCAAAGTCAGAATAGGCAGTCAGGACAAAGCATCAGCATTCTGATGTTGAGCACCTGAACGATGAACAAAAGGAAAATCGTGGAATTTTGCAATCTTAGGGCTCAACGAGCTAATATCCTGTCAGGATCCTTCATACTATGCAACCATCTTAAAGAAGAATGTTCAGTAATAACAGTAAAATGGTTACCATATAAGAAGGGATAGAAGTGTTTGATTGCTAGAATTACAGCCAAACACTCCCTCTCAGTTACACTATAATTTTGTTCAGCTTTGGACAAAGTTTGCTATAAAATGCAACGGGATGGTCCTTATGCTCCTCATCACACTGGGATAAGATATCCCCAATAGCAATGTTGCTTGCATAGGTATGTAATAAAAAAACATCAAAGAAAGGATGATTCAAAACAGGGGCCTTAGTCAAGGCACTTCGCAGAGAATTAAAGGACTGTTCCTGAGTTGAACTCCACTAAAATGGCACCCCTTTTTGTAACAGATGGAATAACAGTTCAGCCATATCAGCAAACTTGGGTATAAATTGCCAATAATACCCAACCATACTGAGAAAAACTCGAATATCCAGTAGTTAGGTAGGAGGAGGCATTTATGATAGCTTGAATTTATTCGTGAGGGTCAGAAATTCCCTTTCACACAATTTCTGATGTCCCAAAACTTATTTTTTAGAAGAACAAAATTATTTAGAGGGTTTGACCCTTTAAGGAAGAGCTTCAAATTCCCCCAAAAAACTTTTTTTAAAACACAAATGGTTTGGTTTTAAAAAATATGAAATTATTATCAAAATATACCAGAAACAAGAAGATTTGGGGTTCCATAACATCCATCCATACCCCTTTTTGGAATGTGGCTGGGCTTGCTCAACCCTTTTGAGGCATCCAGTTGGTTCAAATAAACCTTCACGGGATATTGGGGCACACGGGGGCTCAGCCACCCGGGGTGATAATTAGTTTGCCAGTATCCTCGGCTAATTTCCATGGCTGAAAAATAAGTTGGTCCAGCTAACAACCAAAGGGAACATTGATCCTGGGTTTAAAAGGATAACTGTTTTTGCGAGAATAGTGTTCAGCTATGGTAAACCCAAAAACCATTTGTTAAAAGAACCACCCTTTTTTTTTTAGTCCCAGATTCAACCATCCTTCTTTTTAATCAACAGAAAAGGGAGAAGCCGGTTTTTGGGAAGGCTTTAATGATCCAGACCCCAAAGGATGAAACCCTTTTTGAATTTGGGGAAATTTTAAAACCTGATAGGATTTGGCCAAATAGGAAGGTGATCGCCATTTTTCCCCGGAATGATTACTATTTATTTTAAAAAGTCATAAGATGTTTAGAAAAAATTTTCCAGAATAATTTTCTAACAAATTTGAAACACTTGTTTTTTGGTCACTAGTGAGGTTTTTCCCCAAAATAGCGGGCCCCCACAGAAAAATTTTCCCCTTTGATCATTTCCCCAAACCCCAAAGTCTTGTAGGTTTCCCCAAAAGTTTTTTAAAAATTTAGATGGAGCTTCCAAAAGTTTTGACATCATAAACCCGGATACTGGTAACAACTTGACAAAAAGAAACCGGGTGTTGTTAAACCCATTTTTGGGCCTTTTAAAAGGTTCACCAAAAAAAAGAAAAGATCCTGTATAAGGAAAATCCAATTTTAAAGGACATCCCAAGGTTTTCCCTTCACCCAAAAGGCCCGAAAATACCCTGGACTTGTAATAAATGCCCTTTTGGGAAAAAAAATGAAAGAAAAATTAAAAATTACCTGTGATTTTTGCAGAATAATTAGTTTGTGGGGGGAAAAAAAACCCCCCCCCCCCGGGGGGGGTTTTTTTCCCCCCCCCAAAATTAAAAGGGGGGGGGGTTTTTTTAAAAAAAAAAAAAAAAAAAAAATTTTTGGGGGGGGGGGGGAAAAAAACCCAAACCCCAAAAAAAAAAAAAAAATTTAAAAAAAAAAAAATTTTAAAAAAGGAAATTAAAAAAAGGGGGAAAAAACCAAAAATTTAAAAAAAAAATTTTTTTTTTTTTGGGGGGAAAAAATTTTTTTGGGAAAAATGTTTAAAAAATTTTCAAAAATTTTAAAAAAGGAAAAAAGGGTTTTCCTTTTTTTAAAATTTTGGGGGGAAAAAAAAAAAATTTTAAAAAAAGGTTTTTAAAAAAAAATTTAAAATTTTCCCCGGGAAAAAAAAAAAAAAAAGGGGGAAAAGCAAAAAAAAAAATTTTTTTTTTCCAAAAAAAATTTTTAAAAAAAAAAAAAATTTTTTTTTAAAAAAAAAAAAAAGGGGAAAAAACCCCCCCAAAAAAGGGGAAGAAAGGGGGAAAATTTTAAAAAAAAAGGGAAAAAAAAATTTTTTTTTTTAAAAAAAAAAAGGGGGGAAAAAAAGGAAAAATTAAAAAAAAAAGAATTTTAAATTTTTAAATTAAAAATTTTAAAAAAAGGGGGGGGGGGCAAAAAAAAAAAGGGCCAAATTTAATCCCGGGGGGGGTTTGGGGGGGGGAAAAAAAACCGGGGGGGCCCCCAAACCCCAAGGGGTTTAAAAAACCTTTTTTGGGGGTTTCCCCCCCCAAAAAAAATTTTTTTTTCCCCCCCGTGGGACAGTCTCAGTACAAATTTCGCCAATCTGTTGATTCAATTCAACATGCCCCACTTTTTCATCCAACTGATGAGATAGCTCATAAATTTGCTCCTGCTGAGCACTGTACTTAAGTTCCAATGTTTCAATTTTGGCTTGGAGCATCTCGCCTTTTGATTCTCAGGCCTGAAACAGGATGTTGGTGTCCTTCGCCCATTTACCCAGATTACTCAGTTCATCAGAGAGAGACTTCAAGCGACAGGAGGGGATCAATCGTTACCCCCTCAGGGGTTAAGTTACATTCCTTGGCCACTTTGTAAAATTGGCCATGTAAACGGTCCATCATGCTCAATAGAGTGTCAACTTGTTGAAGGGATCCTGAATACCCATCAGCGCCTGGGGGCCCCAATGTCCATCCGCACCTGGCAGTCCGTGGGGCCCTTCAACACTGGGGAAGTCCTTGGGGGCCTTCAATACCAGGAGGTCCATGTGGACCTATGCCCCCAGGTGGACCATGGGGTCATTAAACCCCCAGAGGACCCCTAGCGCCAGAAGTTTTCTCTATTTCAATGACTCAGAATTAGATTCCCAAGTACAATTGCTCCCATTTGAGAAAGACAATTTCTAATTTCTTCTTCCATTGCTCAACTCTGCTCAGAAAGTTGAGAAATTCCCTCTTTCCATTCTTGCTAAATTTCCCAGACTTGTTGTGGAAACTGTAAGTCAACAAAACTGGACATCCCATGATCAAGATGAGCAAGTTGTTGATGTACCTCATTTAAAAAGGGCCAATTACTTATTATGGCATCTTGGTATCTCTGTTAAATTCAGAGGCAGAGATTGAAAAACTCAGTAACATAATTATTCAAGGACTGAAGTCCTTCTAGTAAATTGAACATCCCTTGATGATGCATTCCCATAACTGGTAATAGATGGTATAGGGTAGGGTGTACTAGCTGATGCAAGTATTTCTTGGTGCTAATTCCTGACATTTGGGAGGTTTACAACACTTCTCACAAGATAGAGGGTACAGCATTAGAGCGAGATTAGGTGGAACGGATTTCAGGAATTAAGGCTTCCTCAAGCATTTGATTAATAATAATTTGTAAAACCTCAAGAGGAAATTTGAAAATTCGCTGTAAAGCTTATATTAGAATTATAAAACTCCAAATTGGCACAGAATTCCAAAGTAAATGGTAATCTTGGGATTTCAGTTCTAGTTGAACGGACCCACCATAAAATACTTCCTTGCTAATGGTCTTGAGCTTCTTCAGGCGAAAATTGTGAATCCATAATAGTGACAGACATGTTCATGGTGCATAACTCAGAGCGCCCCTGTAGTGAGCACCACTCTGGAAGTTTTGAATTACACTTCCTAGGGGGCAGGGTTTCTCCAAAGTCACATTAAGTGGATTTTCCTAAAAGTGATAATTTAAAGTAAAAACAGGTTATAAATCGACCTAATTATTTTTAATGAAAGGATGTGATATTTATAGGTTTTGATTTGGTTCATAATCTACCAATGCTAATTAATCGCTGTACAATCAAACCTTCAATAAATTGATCGGGATGAGGCTGATCTTTCTTATTAATATTGATATATTGAGATAAATTAAGCTCTCTATCTGACGAAGCTGGGGAACTGATGGAGTAGAATCTCTGAAGACAAGAGAATTCAGCGAAATTCCCAACACCATATCCTCCATAGATAATACAGTGAACTTGCTTTATTTCCTCAAGAGGAATCCGCATGCCTCTTCTGATTTCATAATGCTTTTTTACAATCACATCCTTCTTAAAGAGATTCCCAAACAGAATGTTGATAGGTCATTGATAGGCAGGGTCTAGCACGCCAAGAAAAGATTTGGGCTCCAAAGAACTAACTCCATCAATGCTAATTAGGTGCAGTAGGCAGTTGTGTGGGATTTGCACGGTAATATTTTTGTCAACTACCATTTGTTCACCAGCCTTGATGACCACCTCTTCAGAAGCATAGAAAAGGATACATTCTAGGGCGTCCACTGATTGATACAACAGTTTGGTATGTTGTCCTGCTGTGGTATAATGTAGGGATAAAGCGTAAGAGGGATACTCAGCTATGCAAACATAATCCTTTTACTAAGCTCCTCATTGGTCAAAATCAGAGGAACCTCATATTTTAGCAAGAAGAGATAACCCTGCTTCAAGTAATAATACCCTCATACTCAATCATGAACTGGGTACCAATGAGTAGATCATAGGTATTGTTAGTAAGGGCTACCGCTGGAGTTGACAAGATGAGCTTCCCAAAAACGGATAAGCAGAGAAGAGTACGCCCTGATGGCGCAGGTGTTGTTTGGACCTGCAGTCCCAAATTCTTGAGTGTAGTTTAAAATGGGGGCCAGTTTAAACTTTTTAATGAGTTTTGACAAAACAACGTTTTTGGGGACCCAGTGTCAAGGATAGCCCTAACCCGCACTCCATTGACTACAACTTTCACTTCAGTTAAAGTTTCACCCAAGTTGGGGGTAGATAGAGAACCTTCTTTAATTGGAGAGTAGATGCATGTCATTTAACTGTCTCAGGGTATATCTCCTGGATAGACTGCAGGGTATGAACATACTGGTTTGGGCGGATCAAGGTGGCAATAAACTGGTCAGCGTCATTGGCAGTGCCAATGATCTCAAAACTCCTCAATACTTGACGGAGGTAAGTTTGGCGGGGGATCCTAGACCAATCCACTCTATCAAGGTTCAACCTGTTAGGTATCTCCAATTTATAGGGGGCTCCTAGGACATAATGACCCCTATCTTCACCACCCCCTTCAGACTCGTCATCAGAGGGATTATCAATGCAGGTTAAGGATGCCACAGGGGATGATGGGTTCTGGGATGGCTCCTTTACCTTATTAGCTTTTGGAGGAGACGTGAAAATTTTCACAGATCAATCTCTGACCTTTAAAGTAGGGGGTTTGTGCTGCATCATGGAGAAAAGTCTCAAACTAGAGTTAGCTGGCTGAGAGGTTGAGGAAAATAGCGTCGTGAGGGGGATTCTTCTTCTACACCAGCTATAGATCGTTCAATGTGTGTTTTTGTGAAACAAGCAGCTTGGATTTTATCACTGGATCATGTAACCCATCATTATTGGGGGCGATTTGCACCCAATAAAAGGGTTTAGATTCTGGAGCAGGCTTTTGAACCACTTGAGACGACTGCTCTGGAGAAAAATTTGGCAAGTTAAAGGAACGACTGCTTTCATTATTTGGGTCTTTGGAGCTGAAGATGAGGGGAGCACTGCCTCGTCACAGCCATTACCATCTGATTATTGTTATGGGAATAAGAAGCAGTTTGTGATGGCAACTCCATAGGGGCAGGTTTCAGAGAGAAGCAGCCATAGTAGAGGTTAAATTTGTCAGCGTAGATGCTTGTCTCAAAGACCCCTGATAGGATCAAGTTCATAAGGTTCAGCCGCCTCTAGCAAAGCTTCCTTAATATCCTATAAATTTCTAAATGAACAATTTACAGAAGAGAGGTGCATTGCCAAGGAGGGATGGGATGCCAAGCCAGCCAAGATAGCCGCAATAGCATCGTCTAAGGGTAGCATTTTTGAAAGCAATAGTGGGTGAGCTTTTATGTAAAAGCGTTCAGCAAAAGAGGCGATTTATCCACCCTGTTGCAGGCTAAGGCACATAAAGGCCTGTTTTTGCCTGTTCAAACTTTTAGGAAATTGAATTCCTAAATGAGTGCTTGTTTCACCTCCACCCAGGTGCTGAGGGTGGCCATGTGCAAAACCATTATCTCTTGAGTGCCATGAATTAAGCATGGAAGGAGGTGCTTTATTCTTAAGGTGGTCCGTTGCCCCTTCCATACCAACTTCATACATAAAGAGGAAAGAAGCAACACTTCCTCTCCTGATGTAAACTTATCCCTAAAAGGGGGTTATATATACCAAGGGAGGCCCCATAAGGGCCTTGCAATGAGTGCTGCTCAAGCCTTTTGAGGCGAGACAAAGCAATGTCTAGTTGTTGCTCCAATGCAGATATCCTTAGTTCCAAGTTAATTGTCATGTTAACAGGATTTTGGTGGTATACAGGTCCCCTGTAATGAGAACCACTTGTTGGATTTTTTATTGTTGAGATGCTCGCTGGTGCTTTTTCCTCTTAAATCCAACAAAATTGGGGAATGAAACCACAGAAATTTTAAAAATAAATAAACACAATAAACTAATAAGTTGGTGTTTTTTGTATATTTATTAGGCCTCGTGGGAGGTAATAAATGAATCCCCTTAAATAAGTTTATAATTATTATTTAAGTTGGCAAGGCTCAAAATTCAAATGGCTTAGTAAATTCCAAATTAGAAAATATGGTGATTTGACCTATTATATCTTAAAAAGCTCGCCTCATTTTTATAAAGTGACTGATGGGAAGTCGATTTTTGATAGGATGTGAACGTGAGCTATCAATTTAATCAATTTCACCCAATCAGTGGGCATGAGATATTTTTACCTTCTAACGCCCCTTCTGACCCTTTAAAAAGGGCCAGCCTCTGCGGGGTAGGTTGCACTATATTAGTGGTGGCATGGGGAGGAGCCTTTAATGGGCTCTCCTGAATTCTCCTCATAGTCAGCACAATTTGTTTACCCAACTTTGGGGTAATTGGCTGAGAGTTATTACTAGTTTTATTGTCCCATTTTAAGGATTTCACCAAGAATTGGCCAGGGTCTTTAGGCCGATTTTGTCCAAATTATGAGCCAAAACACTATTATAATATCAGACTTGTAATTGTCTGACACAGCGCAACAATGGCCTGGTCAGCATCACTGGAGATATCAATAACCACAAAACACCTCGGCACTTGATAGAGATAGGTTCCACGGTGTATCATGGCCATATCAATTCTTTCAGGATTCAACTGATCTGATATCCCAACTTCAACTGGGGCACCTAGAACATAATGTCCAACATCTTTGCAACCTCATTCAGATTCATCATCAGAGGGGTCTCTATGAAACTCAGAGGTTCAATAGTAGGGTAGTGTGAGTCAGGCCATTACTGGTCACAGGAGATGTCCTTTTAATGCTCAACTACCCTTTTTACCTTTGGAGAAATTAGCGAAGTTTTAACAACTTTTGTCTGCTCTTGGTGAGAAGTTTTCAGTATGAGCGCAGCAAGGGAAGATGCCGTGGCTGTTATGGACTGCGGCTTGGAAGGACGTGAGGGTGGAACCACAGTGATGAACCCCTTAGGGGCGAGCGTGGCCTGAGCTAAGATATCAACTGACTGCACAGGACGAACTGGCGGTGCAAGTGATGTAAGTGAACATGACCCTGTCATCTATAGTGCTCTTTCCAACCTCCTGTGATGGAGGGAAATCTATTTTAAGTCGCCTCACTGGAGTAGGCTTTGGGATGATGATGAGCACTGGAGAGGTAAGGAAAGTTATCGTGGACTCCTTCTGTCTAGCTACATTGGAGAGAATTTAAATGGTTGAGGCTTGAGGTTTCAACCCCACACCTTGGGTGATCTCAACTTCATAAAGCTCTGAAACCTCCAATAAAGCCTTCTTTACATCACCTCTGTTCCAGAAATGACGTTTAATTGAGATAATTGGCTTGCTAGGGAAGGGTCAAAAGTCAAACCACTCAGAATGGTAGCAACGGAGTCATCACAAGGCAGCATTTTTGCAAGTAAGAGGGGCTGGGCTTCACTGTAGAACCGATCAACAAAGGAAGCAACTGATTCTCCCCTTTTAGGCTAAGGCGCATAAAGACCTGCTACCTTCTCTTTATACTCTGCGGTGAGATGAATTCATTCAAAAGCATTTCTTTGACCTCTGATTGGGTATTAAGGGTGTCCATGTATGGAACTATTATCCCTTGGGATGTTTGGCTAAAATGGGAAAGGATATACTTGATTTTGTGATGGTCAGTCATGCCTTCCATAGCCAATTCAATAATAAAGAGGAATGAGGCAATGCTACCCTCATCTGGGGTAGAATTATCTTAGAAGGGGGTTTTAGGGTTAAATGAAGTGGTGTGCTGTTCAACTGTTTTAAGTAGAGACAGAGCACTGGCTAGCTGATGTTCCAAAGCAGGTAACCTTAGCTCAGTGGCAGCAGGGAGGCTGAGAGGGTTAATCCCCCAAAAAGTTCCATTTTTAGTGAAAATTTGTGGTGCACAGTATCATGTAGTGAGAACCACTTGTTGGAATCATGGCAGAGTTGATGCTTGCCAATGCTTTTTGCACAAAATTCGATATATTAGCAGGCATAGAAGTCTTACAACTCAAGCTTTTCTTTCCTGTTATTATCACTTTTAGTAACACGATTCTACGCAATTTCTCTGAGATTGACAATCAACCAGGAATATGAGCGAATTTGTCCGCAACAATACCAGTTAGGCAAAAGTGGCCAGCACGAAAGGCCTGAAGCCCCCCCCAACCCATCGGGGAAAATGCCCCAGTGGAACACTGACACACCCTCCCACCAAAAAGGGTGAGTACAGCACTGCACCCAGAGTTTTGAAATTCCTGCAATAAATGGGCGCATATACCAAAATAGAACACTCCCAACCCTTGTCCTCCCTTGAGCATGGCCTTAGAAATTATGGTCGGCGATACTTCCCTTGAATAATGGGAAAAAATGGGGGAGGCCTTCTCCACAACTTTCCCAAACACTGTCTCAGTAAATTATAAAAATCTACACAGAGGATGGGTGGACGTCAGGTTCATGTCCGTGAAAGAAGTGGCAGAAGCAGTAAAAATTAAATTCTCCATAAAAATCAACAATGAAGACCACACCATCCGCATGGTGCGCATGCAATGGAATGAGGCAATTGACCTATTCATCATATTTGACTGACTCCCAAACACTGTGCACCATAATATCCTCGCGGACAAACTCCGCGGGGGCCTCAAAGGTTACAGAGTAATCAAACAGTTCAAATTTGAAAAATTCCCCCTACTGCCCCACCTGTGCACAGGAAAGGCAATAGCCATTATTGAACCAGATCAGGACGTGGCAGAGGACATCACCCTCATTCCCGCAAGGCAACCATCAACCTCCTCAATGGCAGCGTATCCCGCCCCTTCTGTATCACACCAGAACACACCCCACCTATCTGCGAATTCTGCTCAGCAATAGGCCACAAAGACCATGCATGCCCCGTCAAGTGTGGGATTGGAGCACCGGAATTTTGTGAGGACAATATGGATGAAACAAGCCCAACTTTTGGCAAAATTAAGGACTCCACTTTTACCTTCTATTGGGGCAAAAGAGCTGATATTGCTTTGGTTGAGCCTGTCTCATGCAAGGACCACCGTCGCACACAGACCACCCACAAGCAGGCTGCGAGTTCCGCTGCTGAGACCCAAACTCACACCACAATTTCCACGGAACATATTCAGGCGGATGCCATGGTAGCACAGCGGAATAACCAATCAAATCCCCCACATAAAACCCAACACAACCAAAATGACGAATTTTTTGGACACAACCAATCAAACACCTCCACACAAGCGGGAGCAAATCCACATTGCACCACTGGGGATCCTCCCAGCCAATCACATGTGATGGAAGATGATATGGGAGACCACTTCAGCCAATCACAATGTGACAACACCTATGCACAGGACCCAACCACCCCAACTCCTAGTTTTTGCCCATCAAACCCACAGGCAAGCAGCAAAAAAAATTTTGATATTGGGGCAAAAGCCAACCCACGCCAGACCCAAAATCCACAGAGTAATCCAAGACAGAAGAAACCGAACAATGCCAGCACCAAGGCCGCCAATCAACACACTGGAACAAATCTGGCTAGTTGACCCCATACTCACAGTATGACCTGCAATAAGGAACTGGGTGACCTCAGTGGGTCACCCCAGCGTTCCTAATGTGCAGAATAACGCAATCAACATAGGGACGCTCAACATTGCGGGAGCCAAGGCCCCCACATCCTGGGCCAAAAGAATGGCTTTCCTGCGCAATATCCCCATGGACATCTTGGCCATCCAAGAACCCCACTGTCCACCGGGGAGGAGGAGTCATGGTCAACCATGCTCCTTCCGCCAAGTCCTTTTTTACATACCATTGTGGGATGGTAATTTGAACAAACTGTAACCCTCCAGTAAAAATCCAAAGCACATCCTCCCACCTGGAGGGATGGCTGCTCCTAGCGGACCTCGAGTGGAATGGAGAAAATTTTGCCGTGGCATGTGTGTATGCCCCAAATGATCTGAATGACCGCCAAAAGTTTTTTTCCAATATCCTCTCAATCCATTTCTCTAAGGCAACGTTTTTCGCGGGAGATTTCAACTGCTGGCTTAACACCAATACTGACCACTGGCTCAAGTCTAGGGCTATACCCCGCGGCCACATGGAACTATGCATACTAAAGGCAACGTTAGGCCTATGCGGCACCATTCCCAAACAAGCCCCCACCCTGGCCAACATGATGAGACCCCACCACAACAATAACCAGCTGGTCTCAATGACCTGGATTGACCTGATGCTCGCCCCTATAGACTTCCAGCACCAAGTATCAAACTTTACAACAACAATTATCCCTTTCTCTGACCATCAAATGGTCTGATAGTTCCATTGTCCTCAGAAAAATACAAAAAACCACCAACCTGGCACAGAGTTCACCCGAGCACCATCCACCTTCTGGAGCTTAAACTTTGGATTGAGATGGTGCTAACAACACAGCAAGAAAGATAAACACCCGATGGGAATCCTATTGACAAGTGGGAAATATTCAAGGCTTGTGCAACCAAGAAAACCTGCCACCTAAACTCCAGAAAAACAGCCGCAATGTCCATGACAATCAACAAGGCTATCAGACAGCTTCAACACTTAGAAAACAACACACCTCACGAGGGATACACCCCCCAATGGGGTCGCCTGTGGTTCCAGCTATCAACACAGGTAAACTCTCTCTTTAGGAAACACCAGCACTACACCGAGATATGTTACAAATCAAGATACATTTTATCTGGAGAAACTCACACAGCCCAATTTTTCCGCCGCTTTAAACCAATTTCAAAGATGGCGACCTGCACACAGGTCTGCTGAACGGATGACACAATGGCATCCACACCATCGGAAATATCAGCTGAATTACACTGCTTTTACACTGACCTGTACATGGCGGATTTCGCATCACCTAACAAAATTGAAAAATTTCTATCATCCGCTAATATTGACACTATAGCTGGCCAACCAGACCTTGCAGCACCCATAACTAAAGATGAACTATGGGAGACAATAAGATCAACCCCACGCAACAAGTGCCCTGGGCCTGATGGCCTCCCATATGAATTTTTCAAAAAATACTTTAAACATATCGCACCAATACTACTGGCAACTATGAATAAGTGCCTGGAAGACACATCCCTTCTACCTGGTGGCCAAGACGCATATGTGGTCACACTATTAAAAAAAGGAGACCAGGCAGATCTAAACAACTGGCACCAAATTGCTCTCACCAATACTGACACTAAAATACTAACTAAAATCTTAGCCAAACGTCTGGGTTGCATTGCTCAGACAACCCTCTCCCCCATCAATTTGGATTCATCCCAAGTCGCTCAATTTGGGATAACATCCACACAA
The DNA here is from genome assembly GCA_022478985.1 of Massospora cicadina. Taxonomy (NCBI): domain Eukaryota; kingdom Fungi; phylum Entomophthoromycota; class Entomophthoromycetes; order Entomophthorales; family Entomophthoraceae; genus Massospora; species Massospora cicadina. The sequence goes on along the minus strand of JAKSZP010009511.1, from coordinate 53,098 downwards.
TTGCCAACATCTGCCAAGCTAACCCCACAGGCGCCCTTGCTTTCCTTGACCAAAAGAAAGCATACGACCAAGTACACTGGGGATACCTAGAACAATGTTTGAAGGCCTTCAACCTAACACCCCGCTTCATAAACTGGGCTCTCCTCCTAACGCGCTAAGCCAAGTTTGCAATCAGAGGCCCAGGTTTCCTAACTGACACCATCACCCCCCAAAGGGGCCTTAAACAAGGTGACCCGCTCAGCCCCCTAATATACAATTTTACCCTTAACCCCTCCTCCGCATTGCAAACTCAAAGCTCACCGGAATCAGGTTGGAGGGACAACCACCAACCTAAATGCTAGCCTTCACTGATGACTGCGTTGTTGGAGTCTCAAGCAATAGGGATGCCAGAGCGATTGAACGCATTATTCACCAATATGAGTCAGTGAGTAACGCCATGCTGAAAAAACAGAAAACAGAGGTAAATATAAATGGCAAATTCAGTTCAAACTGGGCCCCACCCCTCCCCACCACCACACAAACCAACCAACCACACATCCAACCACACAACAAAGATCCAAGCCAGTAAAACCACTGTGCTTACCCTTTGCACACCACCCTGCCACCAACCCAGTCCATCATCTGGGCATATGGCTCGAAGCTGGTGGATAAGCACTTGACACCATAAAAACCAACATTTTGTACAACATCACAAAAAGAATGACATGTACGCGGAGGAGTAAAGCCAGCCTAACCGGAAGAGTTGTGTTAGCCAATTCCCTGATCCTATCAAAGTATGGTTTGCTGCCCACGCGATCCCCTTCTCCGCCAAATTTACCAACGCAGTCTACAAGCTCCTGCAGAACTGGCTATGGTCTGGATACCGTGCACCTGTCAGGCTGGAGACCATTTACGGCCCACAGAAGAGAGGCGGGATGGGGCTGCTCAACTTCACGGAAAGAGCAATGCAAATCTTAGGCTCATGGATAACCTCCACGACGTCACCCAACCCACCATCCCCCCACTGGGCCAAGGCAGCCCAAACCAATTTTGCAAAGGCACTACATCTGAGGTCCCCCTACAACCCAGCAACCCTGATGAAGTACCTTGTAACACACTCAAACTCCACTTAACCGCACAACACCAATTAGTATTTTGAACGCATCCTATACAACTTAAGACAAGGGGATTGAGCTTCTCCTATGCACAGCAATCCGAAGACACTCACCCTCAAACTGCTATGTGCAACTCCACAGAGGACAAACGATGTCTAATGTACCTGACCCATTACCACCCTTCCCTCTGTCCAGGGTTGACTACCTAGATCACCAAGACGTCCCATATGACTTGCACACCCAAAAACAGGTGTGGAATCTCGTCACCTGTCCCCTCCTATCCCCACAAGTGTGCTCCACAATGTGGCAATACATGCGCCGTACATATAGAACAGCTGACTGTACTTTCTCAATGTTCAAGACATGCGCCATCTGTGGCGGACCCAACACTAGCACACCGCCTGGAAGAGTGCCCGCCATCTGCGCATATCTGGGCCAACGTGATGCACTTGTTTCAACAATCACCTACAACCAAATTCCGACTATCCCGCGATATCATGGCACTCAACATGGCCTCACCTATCCCCCAGACACTGAGGGCTCTAATTGTGTGCATTGCAATATGGTCCATTCACACAATTACGCTTGACGCCTTCAACGGGATCTTCCACAATTTTAACCAAGCTATCATCAGGTTCCACAGCCATTTGGCTAACCATTTTCAAGCCTGGCTGTTTGGCTCACTCCAATACAAATGGAAGAAACGGATGGGCACCTGGATTCCAATCTGGTTCCTTCATTATGACATTGAAAACCTCACGATATTCATAGGTGGTACACCCTGCTAGCCCATGAGTTGCCATACCACTCAAGGTCTAGTCACCCACCACCCGTGGCCCCCCAGCCACACCAAAGTGTGCCAAGTCGTATCTTTTGAGTTCCTTTGTTTTGCGCTCTCTTCCCGTTCCTGTTTTCCGCTTTCCCTGCTCCTACATATCAGATGTGTCTGTCCCCTGGTCGGCCATCCTTGTATTAATAAAAGTCTTACAACTCTCAACTGCTATTTAAGATAATAGGGGAGACACGTAACCACAAGGTGTATTTAAATATAGTACTTGTAGTAAAATATGATCCTATAATTTTGATAGAGATTTTATTAAATCCAAAACTTAAAATTATAAAGAAATCTTTTAATATAATGTCAACTCTTTGTATTTAAGGTTAGTTGGGCTAAAAATGAGAAGGGTGGCGGAATTCAGAATAGGCGGGAGATTGCTCATATTAGGTAAATGCAAATTGAGCCAATCAGGCCTCTCAAGGTCCTTTACACCTTGATAAGGCTTTTTTGTAGGGGTTGGATCATTGGCGGGATGGCGTAACCATATAGCAGCATTTTAATATAATTGCACCAATTAGCTATCTGTAGAATGTTTGTATTCAACTGATTACTTTCTCTTAGTTGTTGATTGTTGTGAAAAATATTTTCATCCCCCTGAACCCCCTTCAGGTCTATCAAAGGGGGTGGCTTTCCCTTAGGAACTTGCACCAAATTCAAGCTGGTGCTTGGGGGGACTTCCCAGGGAGTTGGGATATTTTGCCGGAGGATCAAAAGAGTTTGCGCTCTATAATCCAAAAAATTTATCTGGAGATTAAGAGTAGAATTATTACTCCAACCTAATGGGTTCTGCCGAGAATTGTACTGGCAATTATGACTAATGTCATACTTATTTACCGCCAAATCATTCTTGTGTACTAGCTGGTTATCTAATTGTCTGACAGAGGTTTAGGAGCGGGTTTTCTTCACTAATGAGGCCAGCAGTATACATTGCCTTGACATACTGAACAAGTTGATGTTCAGCAACTGCAATAAGTGCAGGCAGACAAGTAAAATAATTGATGCGCTGATAGGATTGGGTATACTTTAGGATTAATAAGAGAAGATCTTACTCCATAAATGCAAGAGCGGCTCACAGCAAACGTGAGCTCCTCAATTTCATATTTGGCATTTTCAGGGAAATATTTGGGGAATTTAGGTATGATAATACCCTCACAAAGAGGTATCATCGCTTATGGAGATTCTAGTGGAGGAGATTGTTGGCTTGGGCAGCAGCTGCTTCAACAGTCATTTTTATTTTTTAGATTTATTAATTTAAAAACCTGTTTTGAGAGCAATAATGGTGGTGGGAGTCAATCCATGGGAGTTTTCAAAGAAATTTCAGGCAATATCAGGCCTTATTCCATAAGCCTGATCTGCATCATTAATTCATTCAAGAGCCTTAAAAGGATTTGATTTGGCAAGCACTGGGCCACCAACAGGAGTTGGAGGTGTTACCAGAACTGATTTTTGCAATTAGTCAACCATGACAACTCAGTTGAAACCTGAGCAGCAACCTTCTTGTAAATAATTTTATTTGATGCACTATGATTGCTTGGCGCTCTGGGAGCAGTCTTCACATTGGTTGTATTAGGGGAGGAAGAACTGAGCTTCATTTGAACCATTTCATTAAGGCAGCAGCAAGGCTGATTCTGGAAGGGGAGCAGCAGATGCAGTTGCAGCGGAAATTGCTGGGCACATGCTCTTCAAATGATCAAGTTTAAAGTACAGGCAACAGATGGCGTGACCATTTTTGACATGCACCCAAAAAGGATGATCAGGTGTGGATCTGATCATGGTGCGGGGGAATTGTGAGGTGGGTGTCATTATAAAAAGGGTGGATCATTGCAAAAGCATTAGGCCCTGCCAAATGATCCACACCATTTGGAACCATGAATTGCAGCACAGAGTCAGCTCCATAAGCAGTCAAACTCTCCATGGTTTTGTGGTGAACGTGTTCAGTGGAGAGATGGGAGGATAACCTAGAAAACTGATCCACAAGAGTGGCTTCATCCAGGAGCCATGTTCAAATGGTTGAAATTAGGATTTATTTAAAAATTAAGGGCAGCTTAGCAGCTGCATTTGCATGGGTTTAGAAGCAAATTCCAGGTTGAAATACCCCTTAAAGTAGAGACTCAATAAATATGGAGAGCTTATGCACTGCCATAGCCATCTCAATGATGGCTGCACTAGTGTAAGGGAAGAGATTTTCTTACTTGACCCAAAGGCCAAAATTCAGGGTGTTTTGATGGAGCACTAGGGGACTATGGATAACCGCCCAGGAGCTTGCAAGGTGGTAGGCCAAGTCCTGAGGCGGGACATAATGTCAGTCGCTTTAGGAGGGCTAGTGGAGTCAGCCCAGACACATTTTGGCAGCGGCTAAAATATGCTAGAAGGCGTTGCACCAACACCCCATACTGGGGCAGCAGCGTGTAAATGCATTGACATCATATCACAATGGCTCAAATTCAATGGCTGGTTTTTTAAAATTTTTAAAGCAAAAAATTTGGCTTTAACAAAATTTTTTGAAGTAAAAGACAATAAGGTTTGACCTTTTGTTGTTGCCATAATTGACACCATACTATTGAAATACTATCACAAGAAGCAGCCTTAGATGAAAATGCAACTACCTGAGGAATTCCATCATTGATTTAGCATTTATCTTCAAGTTAAATTTAACTTGATTTTCATCAGAGCCTGACTTTGGCACAGATAACTCCAGTCATTTTCCACCACAAACTCTGAAAATTCCCCGTTCAAGATCTTGTATCAGAGGTACATAAGGCTATAGAAATATAATATGCACATAATTACTGACTTTTCTTGGTTAATATTTGCATTTGAATAGTGGATCTGATTTTATCAATAGTTTTTTAAGGACTAGAACAAGAGACCTAAGTTTAGAGGCTGACCTTCAGCTCAATGTTGGTAGAAGTGAACTAAATCTCCTACCTGATAGATAGTTAGAGTCAGATATCACAAATTTTTTACTGGCTTCCTAAGAAGTTAAAAAATATTTCTTAATAGCATTCAATTGAAGAAAAATAATTTCATCAGCCACATTTTACATCATAAGGTAGAATTATAGGAACAGAATCTTTTATTAAGTGTTGTGCGCTAATATGTAAGCTTGGTTATTACTCATACAATGCCTTGAATGTAGACAACATAATTATGAGATGATAACTAATCTGATAATCTAGTATAGTAACAGGAGGTTGGGACCATCTAGTACTAAAAAAGTATAGTAACAGGAGATAGAGATACCATTTCTTTGGATTAATGACTGCCATACTCATTAAGATAAGTAAAGTACCATTAACTTTTCAAATGGCTTCATTGATTGAAGAATTAAATGGTGTGATTAAAGTTTAATTGGTATTAAAAAAGCAACGTTAGTTCCTGAACTACCTGAACTGTGAAATTAAGTTATTTTCATAAAAAACGATCCAATGGCAAATTAGGTTGAGCAAATATTGATAGAAATAAGATAACTTGGCGGCTTTGGCTGTCACTAATGGTAACAATATAGCTTCCACCCATTTTGTTAGATTTATGATAGCTAATGAAATATTTATGTCCACGTAAACCTATAGGTAGTAGACCCACTACATCTATTGTCATAACTACATGAGATAATTGAGGGGACAGACTGTAAGAAAAAGTCTGGACGTCAGTAGGCCAAAAAGGTCAAGCTCTAAGGCCTTCCTGACTTGAAACATACCAAGTACTAACACTGGGTGCATGAGACATATGCCAAGGTTGGTCCTGGAGATGTGCGTGATGTTTGGCCCAGCGTTACAGCCCAGGCGTTAAAATGATCCAGCTACATTCTCAACTTGGATGGTTAATTATGGTTACTTGAAGAACAGGGATTAATTAATTGTTCCATTTATAATATTGCTAAGTTGGGACAAGTCAATTTATAGGACCCTGGCCAATGGTAGCATGCGCATATTTGGTTCGCTAAGGCTTAGCACTGTTTCCACTAGTTGATAACTCTCCCACGGTTTTTAAGTATGTTTCTGCAAGGCAACTTTCCTCGTTTGTCTGGTTTATTAAAGACCCTATTCAATTTAGTATTTTATGTGCATTTATTTAGTTATGTTTGCCAACCTCCAAGAGGTCCCAATTAACCAATTACGTGCCATCCTTTCTTGGGCCATTCTATGCACCATCCTTCTGGGTGGTGTTTTTTAGTACTAGATGGTCCCCTTCTGGGTGGTGTTTTGTTTACCCTTTATTCAGCGGAGGGTTCTGTAGTAGAGGGTGGATCCTCACCCCCTCTGTTATTGAAACTGGAGCGTTACAGAAAAACTATTGACATATACACTAACAGCCCTAAATGGTCCCAATGGTTCAGCCACTTGATTCTGATATTTTAAACTTGCTTGATCTTGATTCTGATAATTCAGACAGGCATCTATTTTATCATGTGTACGCTTTCCTTCATGTGAACCCAGTAATAACGTTTTTGAAAATACTCAAAAGTCTTCTTCATACATCTATGACCAACAGTGGTATGACCTTACAGTTTAACTTCTTTCCAAGAAGAAGGTTAGATATAGGGTAACCATTTACTATCTATAAAATTGTATATTATTCCTTCCTGGATTTGCGTATCTGTAGTCATTTTACACAACTTATCTCTAATCTGGGAACTTTCTAACTTCGATGAATCTGGTAATCCAATTAAGTCAAAGATCTGATCCTCCTCAGGATTCATAACAGCTAGAAATCTCATATTGGATAGTCCGTCTGCATTTTGATGGATAATGCAAAGCTAATGCTGAATGGTGAAGTCAGTATTTGAAGCAATAGAGCCCACCAAGCCAGACGCCCATTAGTAACATAGATTGTTGCAACCACTTTAAGGAAAAACGAACCGTGATAACTGTGGATTGTGATTTGTAGAAGTAAGGATGGAAGTGATTTATTGCTATAAATGCCGCTAGACATTCTCTTTTGGTAACACTGTAGTTTTTCTCAGCCTAGAACAAAGTTTTGATAAAGTAAGCTATGTGATGGTCCACCATATTATCATCATGTTGATCAATAATAGTGACTATTGTAACATCACTAGCTTCAGTAAAAAAATAAAAAAGGTTATCAAATTGGGTTGAATCAGGATTAACTGAGAGACTGAAGAAGTCCATAATAAAATTAAAGAACTGTTCTTGTTTTGGTCCTAATTTGAGTGCAACTCCTTTTTTAATAAATAAAATAAATGCTTAGTTAAATTAACAAATTGGGGTGTAATTTGGCAGTAGTATCCTACCATACCAATGAGAACTTATACATCATGAAGGTTTTTTGGTAGTGACATTTTAAATGGCACTGATATTATTCAAGATAGGGTAAATTCTTTCTTTTTGAAACTTTATGCCACTTGAAATTCATCTCATACTGAAAAAGCAACTCTTAAATGCTTTCATATTTAGTGAAGCTTTATGGAGCTGTTTAAATACTTTTCTTAAGTTCTCCAGATAATCAAAGACTTTTTGAGAACATGTTAATGTCATCAAGATGTTTAGAACACATGATATCTTAGATCTCCCAAAAGACTATCCATAGCTCTCTGGAAAGTCGCTGGAGCATTGTAGAGACCTGGGCATCCACATAAGCTCAAACAACTCTACATTAGCTATCAGCGCAAATTTAGCTCTATCCTCTGAGGCTAATTCTATTTACCAGTTCCATTTCATATATCCATTGCGTGAAAAATTAAGCTCTGTCTAACAGTCTTAATTGTCAATTCTTAGTAAAGGATAGCTATCTTTTCTAGTAACTGACTTTATACTCCAAGAATTCATCATTACACAGTTTTCTACATCTTTCTTTTTTATTAAAAAAAGTGGAGAAGCCCAGGGACTTTAAGAGGGCACAAATTAACCCTGCCTCAAATAGCTGTTTAAGCTTAGTGGTTACTTGAGGCTCTTCGATTTTACTATCACAGTAAGAATATGTCTAAAGAAAGAGCATCTTCAGTTTCAACAGGATGTAATACTCCTTGTGGGTATCCAGAAAGTTTTAGGCTCGCTGGTGCTGATAACAGCCGTATTTCCACAAATTCACTTAAAACTTAAAAAGAATTTTTTTGAAAAAAAGTAAAGTTAGGTTTTTAAAGATTTTTATTGGGTACAGGATAAGAAACAAAAAGTGAGTCTTTTCAATACTACCATTCAGTATTTAAACTATATTAAGTATTGAGGGTTAAATCAAATTTTTTGCTATTTGGAATAGCTTAGTAAAGTCTGAATTAGGGAATAAAACAATTGACCTATTGGAGCTCAGTAAATTTACTTCACTTTTGTGAGACAACTGATGGGAAGATATTTTTAGGCAAAATGAACTCATGGGGTAACTATTTAAGTATTTCAACCTATCGCCATTAGATAAAATAATTGCACCTTGAGGGACCACCGCCAAGCCTATAAAAGGGGGTGGTCCCCACTTAGATGTTTGATTTAAACTAGATGTGGCCCAGTGAAGACCTCCAATGGACTCCCTGGCTCCCCCGCGTGGTCAAGGCAATCTGAATGCATGACTTCGTGATATCTGCCTGTATAGTATTTGTAAAAGTGTTATCCTGATTCACGGGGTTCCACTGTGAATTATCAGGGACTTTTAGCCAATAATATCAATACTATTGCTTAAAACACTCTTATCACAATTGTGAATTTGTAAATGTCCGACATTTCCCCCTTTCTGCCTATTCTGACCAAAAACATTATTTTCTTGAAGATGGGAGGGCAATTGTCCAACATCACCCCCTCAAGAATGTTGAGGGGAGAATAGGGCCGCAGGAAGCAGCCATGTACCCGGTTAATGATAATCCCTGTAGCCAAGGATTTGATAGAGTACTTTGCACCTCTCTTGTAGGTGATGATTAAAGGGCCTTCCCAGATTGTCCCAAGCTTACCACTATTAAAAGTGATGCAGTTATGATAATACAGAACCAGGTCAGACACTCGGAACTTAGGTAGGGGGTTCAGAGCTCATTAGAAGCATGCTCTTCTTTAGTCACCGTTTTAGCTAAATTATTCATAGCCTTATATTGGAGCTGGACGATGCGCTGAGCTAATCTTCTCATGGCTTTCTAAAGTTCCTCAGCTCTAGAGAAGAATACATCTTTAGCTAAGAGGACAGGTATTTCTGGTTCTTTCCAATACAAGACACAGAATGGGGACATTTTCAAGCTCTGGTGATAAAAAATCTGGTAGGCCATAGGAGCACTGGGTAGGAATTGATCCCAGTGAAGTGAATCAGCAAAGGCCATTTTTTGTAGCTTGGAGAACAAGGTTCCATTTTCTCTCCCATAGTCCCGTTTGTAGAGGAATTATATGAAGCTGAGAGCAGTTGTTGGGCTTTCATGGAAGTAAACATGATTTTGACTACTCTGGTGGTGAAGTTCTTACCTTGTCGCAGAGTATTACTTGAAGACAGCCATGATGTTGGGATTTTTGCCCATATTCCCAGCCTGCTAGATTACCTGGTATCGCTAGGGAAAATTTCCTAAGGCGAAGTTAATTGGAAATTGGTTGGCCCAAGTTTTGGAGGAACTATGTTTTGGGGATTTTGAGATATTCGCCTGTTTGTATCTGTCAGGGATTGATCTGGATGAATACTTAAGATCTCATTGTGTGAAGTTGCCAACGAAATAGGGGCATCTGATAGTGATTAACTATCAGGTGTACCAATTGGGATTGGTCAGGTTTCATCACTGACTGATTGGGGATGAATAGTAATTTGTGAGGCAAGTGATGCCGCCTGCAACTAGAAAATTGATCAGTTGGTGAGTGACCTGCCATAATGGGTAATAAGTCCCATTACCTAAGCATGTCACTAGCCAATTATGGTTGGTTCGCTTGGATCAAGAGGAAAACGTTAGGGACACGTTTTCCAACTCTTTCCATTTGAGGTCTCGAGGATGTCCAATGACAGAATCCTAGCCAGGATGGGGAAGACCATTGCTGCCAAGAGGAGGATGGGTGATTCAATGGCAATGGCTGCCATTTCATCGAAGAGGTGTCAACCAAGGGTTAGACAGCTGAATCCCCACTATATAATTCCCTAGGATCTACTATAATAAAAACATTATTCACAAAAGCATTATTATCTACAGTGTTTAAAGTTACATTAGCAACGTGGTGTATATTTAGACTATCATCTTCTATTGTGTTGTTCTATCTCAAGGATATTATTGCAGAAGGCAATAATTGGAAGACTCTCAGAGAGAAGAGTAAATATCTAAACAGGGATCTAGAGACAAATGAACCACAATCAGGGACAGCTGCCAACTGTGTGTTGGGCTGAGAGAGACTGTCACGGGGTATCTTAGCAAATATCAGGTGGACAAGAGTATAGGGAACGAATCTCTGCAAGTATGACTTCAAGAGTATGTTAATTGGATATACTGGCCAAGCGTTGGTCCAAATTATAGTTCAATCTCAACTACGGATAATAGTCTCCATACTATTATTAATTAATAATACATTCTATACAACGTGACAAAGTGCATGAGGAAACCAAACCTGTGCAGTAAAAAGGTTACTGGGTTACCTACCAATAATCAACCTGAAGTAAATTTTTACAAGTTGGTGCTCACTACAGGGGTAGTTGGGTAAAGAATCTATTATAATGTCATACAAAGTCGAGCTACACAAGCTGTGGACCAAGATAGCCACTGTAAACCAGAATGCCTTAAACTCAGCAGACCATTGGGAGTTCACAGCCTTGGAAAAACGAGTTTCCAAGGTAGAGGAAGGAGTAGAGAATGTAGCCAACTTTGGGAATGAGTTACTCGGCAAAGTAAACTCGTTGAAGAAGAGAAAAGGGGACCTCGTTTGGGAGGTCTATACCTGAAAATGGAGCGAGAAGTGGATCACGTTCATTTAAGAAAGTTTGGTGCAGATATTGAGAAATTAAGCAAACAAGTGGAGGAACTTAAAGCTCACAGATGTGCTTGTGAGCCTGATATGGCAAGCGATGCTGAAGAAAGAAGTCCTCACACTATACTTGGAAAGTCAAACACCGCAAGGAACATGCCACCTGCTTTTAATGTCATTTTGGAGATGATGCCCAAAGTCACTCCACAAGTTAGCTGAGTAGCTGAATTGAGAGAATCAGCCAGAAATGACTCAGAGGAATTTAGGGCAACATTAAAATGGCCAACATTCCATCAGGATAATGCCCTAGCGTTTTTCTGACTGTTTGACATGACCATGAATGGCTATGGAGATATTCAAAAGGCGTTGATGGTCATGAATTTCCTAGATACTGACTGTCAAAACTTAGTGTTACCTCACCTGGAGGGGGACAGCTGGTCATATGCTAAGGCAAAAGCAGCCATCATGAAGGAGTTCAGGATTCTGACACGCATGTCAAAACGCAAGCAAGAATTTATGGGAATTCAGTTCCATAAAGAAGAGTCTCTTGCTAGCTTCGTGGATCAATTTTACCAGGAGTCACAGATCCTTGTCAGAGCAAAAGTATTGGACAACTTTGATGTTAGAATCGCTTTGCAAGTGGCCCTTTGGCCCTATTGTGATTTGCATCATATGATGGCTTCTTTGTTTGTGATATAAATATTATTTGTATGAGGATGGCCAACCAGGGGACAGACACATCCAATATGTAGGAGAAAAGAGGAGGCGGAGAAAAACAGAAGCGGGAAAAGAGAGCAAAGCAACTAAAGAGAACTCAAAATATGACATGGCACACTTTGGTGTGGCTGAGGGCCACGGGTGATGGGTGACTAGACCTTGGGTGGCATGGCGACCCTGGCTAGTAGGGTGTACCACCTATGAAGACTGTGAGGTTTTCAGTGTCATATCAGAGGAACCAGATTGGAATCCATGTACCCATCCGTTTCTTCCATTTGTGTTGGAGTGAGCCGAACAGCCAGGCTTAGAAGTGGTCAGCCAAATGGTTGTGGAACCTGACGATGGTTTGGTTAAGGTTGTGGAAGACCCCATTGAATGCGTCAAGGGTAATAGTGTGAATAGACCATATTGCAATGCACATAATTAGGGCTCTCAGTGTCTGGGGGATAGGTGAGGCCATTTTGAGTGCCATGATATCATGGGACAGTCGGAATTTGGTTGTGGGTGGTTGTTGAAACAGGTGCATCACGTTGGCCCAGATATGCGCAGATGGTGGGCATTCTTCCAGGCGGTGTGCTAGTGTGTTGGGTCCGCCACAGATGGCGCATGTCTTGAACATTGAGAACTTACGGTCAGCTGTTCTGTATGTGCGGCGCATGTATCGCCACATTGTGGAGCATACTTGTGGGGATAGGAGGGGACAGGTGACGAGGTTCCACACCTGTTTTTGGGTTTGTAGATCATATGGGATGTCTTGGTGGTCTAGGTAGTTGATCCTGGACAGAGGGAAAGTTGGTAATGGGTTGGGCGCACTAGATACCGTTTGTCCTCTGTGGAGTTGCACATATCCAGTTTGAGGGTGAGTGTCTTCAGATTGCTGTGCATATGAGAAACTCCAATTTCCTTGTCTTAGGCTGTATAGGATACGTTTGAAATATTGATTGGTGTTATGTGGTCCAGTGGCGTTTGGGTGTGTTACAAGGTACTTCATCAGGGTCTTTGGGTTGGAAGGAGACCTCAGATGTAGTGCCCCTGCAAAATTGGTTTGGGCTGCCTTAGCCCAGTGGAGGGATGGTGGGTTGGGTGACGTCGTGGAGGCTATCTATGAGCCTAGAATTTGCGTTGCTCTTTCCACGAAATTGAGCAGCCCCATACCGCCTTTCTTCCGTGGGCCGTACATGGTCTCCAGCCTGATAGGTGCACGGTATCCTGACCATAGCCAGTTATGTAGGAGCTTGTACACTGCATCGGTGAAGTTGGCGGAGAAAGGGATCGCATGGGCAGCAAACCATAGCTTTGATAGGATTAGGGAATTGACTAATACAACTCTTCCAGTTAGGCTGGCTTTATTCCTTCGCATACATGTCATTCTTTTTGTGATGTTGTGCAAAATGTTGGTTTCTATGATGTCAAGAGCATATCCACCAGCTTCTAGCCATATGCCCAGATGACGGACTGGGTCAGTGGTGGGGTGGGGTGCAAAGGGTAAGCACAGTGGTTTTATTGGCTTAGGTCTTTGTTGTGTGGTTATGTGTGTGGTTGGTTGGTTTCTGTGGTGGTGTGGGGGTGGGGCCCAGTTTGAGCTGAATTTGCCCATTACAATTACCTCTGTTTTCTGTTTGTTCAGCATGGCATTACTCACTGACTCATATTAGTGAATGATGCGCTCAATCGTCCTGGCATCCCTATTGCCTGAGACTCCAACGACGCAGTCATCAGCGAAAGCGAGCATTTTGGTGGTGGTTTTCCCTTCTCCTGATTCCGGTGAGCTTTGAGTTTACAATGTGGAGAAGGGGGGCAAGGGTGAAGTTGTATAATAGGGGCTAAGTGGGTCACCTTGTTTGAGGCCCCTTGGGGGGTGATGGTGTCAGTTAGGAAGCCTGGGCCTCTGATTGCAAACTTGGCTTAGCGCGTTAGGAGGAGAGCCCAGTTTATGAAGCGGGGTGTTAGGTTGAAGGCCTTCAAACATTGTTCTAGGTATCCCCAGTGTACTCGGTCATATGCTTTCTTTTGGTCCAGGAAAGCAAGGGCGCCTGTGAGGTTAGCTTGGCAGATATTTGCAATTGTATGGATGTTATCCCAGATTGAGCAAATTTGGGATGAAACCAAATTGATGGTGTGAGAGGGTTGTCTGGGCGATGCAACCCAAACGTTTGGCTAGAATTTTTGTTAGTATTTTTGTATCGGTATTAGTGAGAGCAATTGGGCGCCAGTTGTTCAGATCTGCCTGGTCTCCTTTTTTGAAGAGTGTGACCACGTATGCATCTTGGCCGCCAGGTAGAAGGGCTGTGTCTTCTAGGCACTTGTTCATAGTTGCTAGTAGTATTGGTGCAATATGTTTAAAGTATTTTTTGAAGAGTTCATATGGAAGGCCATCAGGCCCAGGGCACTTGTGGCGCGGAGTTGATTTTATTACCTCCCATAGTTCATCTCTAGTGTCGGGTTTAACAAGGTCTGGTTGATCAGCTATATTGTCAATATTAGCAGATGATAAAAATTTTCCAATTTTGTTGGGTGATGCGAAATCCGCCGTGTACAGGTCAGTGTAAAATCGGTGTAATTCTGCTGATATTTCCGATGGTGTGGATGCCATTGTGTCATCCGTTCAGCAGACCTGTGTGCAGGTCGCCATCTTTGAAATTGGTTTAAAGCGGCGAAAAAATTGGGCTGTGTGAGTTTCTCCAGATAAAATGTATTTTGATTTATAACATATCACAGTGTAATGCTGGTGTTTTCTAAATAGGGAGTTTACCTGTGTTGATAGTTGAAACCACAGGCGGCCCCATTGGGGGTGTATCCCTCATGAGGTGTGTTGTTTTCTAGGTGTTGAAGTTTTCTGATAGCCTTGTTGATTGTCGCGGACATTGCGGCTGTTTTTCTGGAGTTTAGGTGGCAAGCTTTCTTAGTTGCATGAGCCTTGAATGCTTCCCATTCGGTGATACAATTTTCATCAGGTGATTATCTTTCTTGCCATGTTGTTAGCACCATCTCAATCCAGAGTTTAAGTTCTAGAAGGTGGATGGTGCTCAGGTGAACTCTGTGCCAGGTGGGCGGTTTTTTGTATTTTTCTGAGGATGATAGCATTATTGAGACCATCCAATGGTTAGAGAAAGGGATAATTATTGTTGTAAAGTTCAATACTCGGTGCCAGAAGTCTATAGGGGTGAGCATCAGGTCAATCCAGGTCATTGAGACCAGCTGGTTATTGTTGCAGTGGGGTCTTGTCATGTTGGCCAGGGTGGGGGCTTGTTTGGGGATGGTGTCGCATATGCCCAGTGTTGCCTTTAGTATGTGTAGTTCCGTGTGGCCATGGGGTATAGCCCTAGACTTGGGCCAGCGGTCTGTATTGGTGTTTAGCCAGCAGTTGAAATCCCCCGCGAAAAATGTAGCCTCGGGGAATGGGATTGAGAGGATATCAGACAGGAATTTTTAGCAGTCATTCGGATTATTTGGGGCATATACACATGCCACAGCGAAATTTTCTCCATTCCACTCGAGATCCACTAGGAGTAGCCATCCCTCCAGGTGAGAGGCTGTGTTTTGGATTTTTATTGGAGGGTTACAGTTTGTTCAAATTACCATCTTACAATGGTATGTAAAAAAGGACTTGGCGGAAGGAGCATGGTTGACCATGACTCCTCCTCCCCCGGTGGACAGTGGGGTTCTTGGATAGCCAAGATATCCATGGGGATATTGTGCAGGAAAGCCATTTTTTTGGCCCAGGATGTGTGGGGCCTTGGCTCCTGCAATGTTGAGCATCCCTATGTTGATTGTGGTAGTCCACACATCAGGAACGCTGGGGTGACCCACTGAGGTCACCCAGTTCCTTCTCGTGGGTCATGCTGTGAGTGTGAGGTCAGTTAGCCATATTGTTGTCAGTGTGTTGATTGGCGATCTTGGAGCTGGCATTATTCAGTTTTTTCTGGCTTGGATTAATCCGTATGTTTTGGGTTTGGCGTGTGTTGGCTTTTACCCCATTGGAAAGATTTTTTTTTTCGCTTACCTGTGAGTTTGATGGGTGGGAGTTGTGGGTCGGGGTGGTTGGTTCCTGTGCATAGGTGTTCTCACATTGTGATTGGCTGAAGTTGTCTTCCATGTCATTGTTGAACATATATGATTGGTTGGGAGGATTTTCAGTGGTGCAATGTGGATCTACTCCCGCTTGGTTGAATGTGTTTGATTGGTTGTGTCCAACAGTTTCTTCATTTTGGTTGTGTTGGGTTTTATGTGTTGGGTCTGATTGGTTGTTCCACTGTGCTGCCATGGCATCCGCTTGAATTTGTTCTAGGGAAATTGTGGTGTGAGTTTGGGTCTCAGCAGAACTTGTGGCCTGCTTGCAGGCGGTCTGTGCGTGACGTTGGTCCTTGCGCAAGATGGGCTCAACCAAGGCAATATCAGCTCTTTCACCCCATAGAAGGCGAAAGTAGAGTTTTTGATTTTCCTGAAAGTTTAGCTTGTTTCATCCATATTGTCTTCACAGAATTCCGGTGCTTCAATCCCACATTTGATGGGGCAGGAATGGTCCTTGTGGCCTATTGCTGAGCAGAATTCACAAATGGGTGGGGTGTGCTCTGGTGTGATATGGAAGGGGCGGATACGCTGCCATTGGGGAGGTTGATGGTCGCTGTGCGGGGAATTAGGGTGATGTCCTCAGCCACATCTTGGTCAGGTTCAATAATAGCAATTGCCTTTCCTGTGCACTGGTGGGGCAGGAGGGGGAATTTTTTGAATTCAAATTGTTTGATTACTCTGTAGCCTTCAAGGCCCCTGCGGAGTTCATCCATGAGGACATCACAGTGCACGGTGCTTGGAAGTCAGTCAAATATGATGAAGAGGTCATTTGCCTCATTCCATCGTGTGCGCACCATGCAGATAATTCTGTCTTCATTATTGGTTTTTATAAGAAATTTAATTTTTGCTGCTTCTGCCGCTTCTTCCGCGGACATGAGCCTGACGTCCGCCCATCCTCTGTGTAAATTTTTGTAATTTACCAAGACAGTGTTTGGGAAAGTTGTGGAGAAGGCCTCCCCCATTTTTTCCCATGACTCGAGGGAAGTATCTCCAACCATGATTCTGAGGCCATGTTCAAGGGAGGATAAGGGTTGAGAGTGCTCAATTTTGGTATATGCGCCCATTTTTTGCAGGAATTGCAAAACTCTGGGTGTGGCGTTGTGCTCACCCTTTTTGGTGGGTGGGTGTGTCAGTGTTCCACTGGGGAGTTTTCCCCCAGTGGGTTGAAAGGACTTCAGGCCTTTCGCGCTGGCCACTTTTGCCCAACTGGTGTTGTTGCGGACAAATTTGCTCATATTCCAGGTTGATTGTCAATCTTGGAGAAATTGCATAGAATCATGTTATTATTAAAAGTAATAATAACGGGAAAGAAAAGCTTTTTTGTGATATAAATAACTACCTCGCAAATGATAGATAACCTGAAGATTTTGGGAGCGACATTTGATGCCCCATTTAGGAGCTTCAAGTCCAATCCAGTATGAAATCTGAATCCCATGAAGAGAAATGAAGGATAAAAGGAGGCTACCAATCAAACTATGCCGGGAAATAAACACAAAGAATTCAGACAGTTAAACAAAAAGGAGAAGGTCTGCTATCAGTGTGTTGGGAAAGGACATTTCTCTGTACACTGTAAAAAGCTGAAGGATCAGATTAATGTGGTACAGGCCAAGGAGACAGCAGCCGCCAAGGATTCAGGAAAAGGTCCCACAGCCTAGATGAGGAACAGTCTAGAGCTGCAGAGAAACCTGTTCCTTTCAATATCATGAATGAAGAAATTGATATTAATGATCCCTTTGTAGACGATGAGCAGGATCAGCTGTATCAAGTGGTTGATATGGATGTGAATGCCATGACCAGAGCTAGGGCGAAGAGAATTGACCCCAAGATAATCCAGGAAGTTGCCTGGATATACACCTGACAGCTGGCAGAGAAGATTTGAACCATTGAGAATCGTGAAGAGTTATCTGACATCGGATAGATGAGGCTAATCTGTCTATCCCCCTCAGCATGATAAAGGAATTGTTTCCTGAATTATTGGTGCAAATTATTTACACCCTAGATTCAGCTTATAACGCCACCATTCACTCAGTAAATACTATATTACAATACTCTGAGTGTATATATAGATATACAAGTGAATAGAGTGAGGGTGAGGGTGATTGTTGACAGTGGAGCTCCCATCAATATTGTCTCAAACAAGCTGGTAAAGAGGATGAAGATCTCGCTGGACTTGGAACACAAGAGAGAATATGGGACGGCTGGGCCAAACACCACCATTTCCTGTGGAGCATATAGTGCGCTGCCACTACAATTTGGGTCATTGGTGGTATCTGCGCCAGTGATAGTTTTGGCAAACCAAAACTATGAAATCCTGATTGGAACAGAGTTTCTATGGAAATACAGAGTTAAATGTAACTTTGAGGATAATACATTGACCATCTTGAGTCAGACGTTACCATTGGTATACCAGAAGGATGGTGAAGCTCCATTGAATCGGAAAAACAACTTCATCAATCTGATATACAATGATGGCAATGTACCGATTTGATACCAATTAATTGGTAGGAAGTGGCATGAAATGCTGGCAGAAATCCTAGAGAACCGGGGAATTCCACTAAGGATCAAGAATGAGAGGACCATACTGGCCAGATCACAGATATTAGTTGACACAGGGTTGACTTTAAAGATCTCTGAGCTGTTGTTTGGGGAGGTTGGAAGCCCCTGGAAGAAGTCCAGAGTGGAGCCATGGGTGGCTCCTGGAATAACAATGCCAGGCCATGGAGAAATTCGAGTTCTCCTGGCAAATTTGACTGAAAAACCGATGAAGATCAAGAGGAATTAGATCATCATGTTTATTCATCTGATCCCAATGGTCAAAATGATAAGATTCCACGATTTTGGGTCACTTGACGAAATGGTATTACTGGCTGGGGTAGCCAAAAGCATCAATCTATTGGTTGATTGTGAGCAGCTCGCTGATCTGCCAGAAGGCCAGCAGGAGGAGATGCTCAAACTATTTGAGAAATATTGGGAAGTGTTCACTCAGGACGACCACAATTTGGGATGCGCACAAGATGTAATTCACAAGGTCAACACTGGGGAACTATTTACTGGTAAGGATGAGATCAATCTGAAGATCAAAAGCCACTGAAGTGGTAGTGGATGATGAAATCAGTAAACTAGTGAAGCATGGGCTTCTAGTTCCATTGTCAAGTCCCTGGGAGATTCCGATTCTGATTGTGAAGAAGAAGGATGGATCCAGCCAAATGGTGATTGACTACTGAAGGCTGAACAAAATTATGAAGAAGAATTTGTATCCCCTACCAAGGATTGATGATGCACTAAATTGTTTAGGAGAAGCGAAGTGTTTCTCCACAATGGATCTGATCTCAGGATATTGGCAGATCAACTTGCCAAAGGAAGACCAAGAAAAATGCGTGATTATTACCGCGCAGGGGCTATACCAACCGCTGAGGATACCCCAGGGTCTCATTAATGCGCCTGCAACGTTCCAGATGGCCATGGATGCGATAATAAGCGACTTGAAGTTGTCATGAATCCTGGTATATCTGGACAATATCAACATGTTCAGTAGGACGTTTACTTATCACCTGCACCACTTGGAAGAAGTATTTAAGCAACTGTCCATGGCTAACCTGAAGATCAAGCCACGGAAGCGTCACTTCTATAAAAAGTTGGAATACCTGGGATTCATAATCAACCCCATTGGATTGCAGCTGCAAACCCAAAAGATAGCAGCTATAGAACGTATGGCTGTACTGAAGAGTGTCTGAGACATCCAAGTGCTCCTTGGGATGGTCAGATACTATAAAAGATTTATTCAGGACTTCGCTCAAATAGCTGAGCCATTATTCCATTTATTAAAGGATCCAAAAAAGGATTCATATAGAATGGAAGGTTCAGGACTCCTCAATGAGGTACGCTGGTAAATGAAAGATTCGCCAATTCTGAAATATCCAAATTTTGATCAGGAGTTTATCATCTAAACTGATGCTTAATTGATGGCGATTGGTGCTGTACTGAGCCAAGTAGATGAACTTGGGGATGAACATCCAGTGGCATATGTGAGCTGGACACTCTCAGCCGCTGAGAGGAACTACACTGTGACTGATCGGGAATGCCTTGTGGTCATTTATGCATGTAAGCAGTTTTGGGTGTACGTCCATGGAACGCACTTTAAGGTGGTGATGGACCACTCTTCTCTGATTTGGCTGCACAATCTAAGAGAACCGGAAGGATGACTGGCCTGATGGGCACTTAAGCTTCAGGCTTATGATTATGAGATAGTCCACCAAGTGGGGGCTTCTCACCAGAACGCGGATGGCTTATTGCAGTTGCCAATGATACAGTTGGTATACCCGCAGGTGGATGAGCTATTCCAGAGAATGGTCAAAGGAAAAATTGGGGACGAGCTCCAAGAAATCCAAGGTGCGCTTCGGAAAGTAATGGAAAACATCAATACTATGGATGGACAAGTATTAAAGATGATCAATGGGAAGCGACTATTATTCCCAAAACCGTCAGAAAGAGCAGCAATAGTACAAGCAGCTCACAAGGTTGTCAGGCATGGAGGCCTGAGGAAAACAACTGACCATATTCACCAGTATTATTACTGGGAATTGATCAACTACAATGTCGCGGATTATCTGGCTTGTTGTGTGGAGTGCCAGCTGCACAAACCACACAAGAATACAACTGGATACTGACTGGTCCGCCCTGGTTTCTCCTGGCACATGGTGTCCATTGACAAAATGGGACCGCTGACAATGAGCACAGGGGGAGTCAAGTACATCATAGTTGCCATTGACCATCTGATGAGATGGGTTGAGACGAAGGTCCTAACCAGAGTAGATGCTACCAGTACTGCGAGGTTCATCCTGGATCAAGTGGTATACCAGCATGGATGTCCGCAGGTCCTGCTGAGTGACAATGGGATCAACTTCACATCTCATGTGATCCCAAGGTTAAACAAATTAATGGGGATCCGAGGAGTCATGTCAGTACCATACCAGCCAGAGATGAACGTACTGGTAGAATGGGTCAATGGGATGCTGGCCGTGATGCTGAGGAAGCTAGTCACAGGGAGAACTTCTGCATGAGGAATGTACATGAGTTCAGTGATGTTCGCATACAACATTAGTCATCATATGGCAACAGGAAAGATGCCATTTGAATTATTATATGGAAGAAAGGCCGCGTTGCCGCCAATTTTATATTTGGTGGTGGAACCTACGTCAGGGATGAGTACCAAGAAATACTTGAACTGACTGATGAGTATCCTGATCTATATGCAATTGCAAACATTTGAAACAACCTTGAAGAAAAGGATATGACTGAAATTTACGGATGACAATAATTGACTGGCATTAGAAGAATATCAAATAGGGGAAAGAGTTGACTATTGCGATATGCATGGTTTTGGATGAAGAAACAAATTAGATGCAAAGTGGTCAGGTCCATTAAAAGTAATCGCCAAGATGGCGACCAATGCTTACTCCATCAAGAATCTCTTGGATGGAAGAGTTGTGAATCGAGTCCATGCTAAATATCTAGAGCATTGGATTGATGAAAAAAAATAAAAGAGTTCCTAAAGGACTGATGAACCATTAAGTTGATCATGTCCTGAAGATTAGGTCAAGTCCAAAAAAGGACCTCTGAATTAATCTAGATGGTTAAGTCTGAGAAAAGGACCTCTGAACCATGGAAAACTGGCAGGTTTAAGCACCCAGGACCCAGTTTGTGAGAAAAATAAAAAAAGATGGACCATTGAACTGAAACAAGGTCAAGTTCCATAGTAAAAAAGAAAAATAAAGATAAAAAATTGATAAAGATATGGAAAAAAGATTATAAACCGCATAGATAAAAAAGCCAATAATTTTTATAATTTTTATTCTTATTGATTGTCCTCGGTATGGGGATGATTCCACCTATGTTGCCTCTTGGGGGAGGGAGGATGGATTGCGGTAGGAAAGAACAGCTTGTCAAAATCAATATGCAATCTGACGCTAACAAGGGTGAGACCTACACAAAACCACATATGTTGAGTGGACTCTGCGCCCTGAGAGAAAGCGAAAAGGGGAAGGAAAATTGAGATGTCAGAGGAAGCCAATCGCAAAACATTGGAGCGGGGAGGAAAGCATCAGTATATAAAGAGGCAATTAATGAATAACCCTGAGTAATCCCATTATGGCACCGGAGCTGGAAGATTAGTTCTGAGCACCTGCCAACAGGCTTCATCAAGGACAGCAGACATGTGGGTTGGCAACAAAGAAGGAATACTTGATGGAGGTTGCCAAATCATGCCCCCTATCAACGCCATTAGTGGAAGATACTGATGGGAAGCTCCAGAGAAGATATATTCATGCAGAGAGCAGATTGCATCCTGCAAGCGGTGACTACAGGCTTCTTGGAAGCTAAAGCTGAAAGAACGGTGGAACCCAGGAGAGGCTGGAAGCTTCATGGACCAACTTCAAAGAACTTGGCCAGCAAAGTGAAGAGCATAAGCAGCAGTATCCCGATCTAGAAGGTTATCAAGATCAGAGGGATTCAGCACTAAAGTCAAAGCCTCAGCAACTTGGGCCCGGAGTTCAGCGTAGGGGAGCTCAAAGTGAATGCTGTTACTGATTGAGAGCTCAGAGACCAGAACAGCGGGTTTGTAAAATTGACTGAGTCAGAAGAGAAACTCAGGGAGCAGGTCTGACCTGGCCAGAAATGAACGATCATGAGCAACTGGCATAATCTCCAGAGCATCTACAATTATGTTTGGAGCATCAGCAAAAGGAGCTGAATCCAGGAGAGTTTTGAAGTCCAACTCTGGAATTGACAGCAGAGGAAGAGTCAGTCAAGAGTTGTCTTTTATGATAGCTCGCCTAGTTTCAGAGGGATTAGTTACAATTTTCGATAATTTGTCAGAAGGACTAGCTGGTTGTGCCAAACTAGGCGTATGAGTCCTGGAAGGACCATAAAAGAGGTTCCATCAAGCATACCAACTCATCTTCTGGAAGAGATGGAGGTCTGAATCGACAGACTATTGAGGAGCTGCTGGTAGCGAGACTTGGGATTCTATATATGAGCTGGATGAGAGAGGGGATGTCAGACTTATATAGAAGTTGACATTATGCACTCTATAATCCATTAAGATCCAATTTGGAGGAATTAATCTCAAAATTAATGAGATAAGCTCTCCAAGGGAAGAATTATGAATGACAAATGCCAAGAGGTTATGAGCAAAATAACAAGAGCAAATAAGAAATAAGTATTTTTAATTAAGCCACAAAACAAACATTGATGGCAAGAGTCTTTTGTCTAGGATGAGGAGAAAATTAGGAAATCAAGGGCGCCAGACCAAGAATCCTGAATATGACAGTGGGTCATATACCCTGATGAGGGGGAAAACCAGATCCCAGGACTAATAACGTCACAAGTAAATTGATCAGCCCAGCATGACAGAAGGTCATGGGACCGCGCTCTGAGAAGGCGGTAGTGAGGAGGAAGAGGAAGAACGCCATATGCCAAAGGTCATCCCGAGCAGCGTTGAGTATTGACAAGTGTACTCTGCTTGAACCAATGAAGTATTTGACCAGGTGTCCAAAGTGGTGTTCTCATGCCCCAGTCCTTTTCTCGCTGGAAATCTAGGCAAGAAGGGGGATGTGTTGGGATTTTTGCCCATATTCCCAGCCTGCTATATTACCTGGTATCGCTAGGGGAAATTTCCTAAGGCGAAGTTAATTGGAAATCAGTTGGCCCAAGTTTCAGAGGAACTACGTTTGGGAGATTTTGAGATATTCGCCTGGTCATATCCATTGGGATCAATCCAGATGAATACTTAAGATCTCATCAGGAGGAGTTGCTGATGAAATAGGGGCATCTGATTTTGATTAACTATCAGGTGTACCAATTGGGATTGGTCAGGTTTCATCACTGACTGATTGGGAATGAATAGTAAGTTGTGAGGCGAGTGATGCCACCTGCAACTAGAAAATTGATCAGTTGGTGAGTGACCTGCCATAATGGGTAATAAGTCCCATTACCTAAGCATGTCACTAGCCAATTATGGTTGGTTCGCTTGGATCAAGAGGAAACCGTTAGGTACACGTTTTCCAACTCTTTCTGTTTGAGGTCTCAAGGATGTCCAAAGACATAATCCTAGCCAGGATGGGGAAGACCATTGCTGCTGAGACGAGGATGGGTGATTCAATGACAATGGCTGCCATTTCATCGAAGAGGTGTCAACCAAGGGTTAGACAGCTGAATCCCCACTATATAATTCCCTAGGATTTACTATAATAAAAACCTCATCTATGAAAGCATTATTATCTACAGTGTTTAGAGTTACATTAGCAATTTGGTGTATAGTTAGACTATCAGCTTCTATTGTGTTGTTCTATCTCAAGGATATTATTGCAGAAGGCAATAATTGGAAGACTCTCAGAGAGAAGAGTAAAGATCTGAGCAGGGATTAGAGAAAAATGAACCACAACCAGGGATAGCTGCCAACTGTGTGTTGGTCAGAGAGAGACTGTCACGGGGTATCTTAGCGAAGATTGGGTGGACAAGAGTATAGGGATCAAAACTTATGAGTATGACTTCAAGAGTATTTGAATTGGAAATACTGGCCAAGCGTTGGGCCAAATTATAGTTCAATCTCAACTATGGATAATAGTCTCCATACTATTATTTATTAGTAATACATTCTATACAACGTGACGAAGTGCATGAGGAAACCAAACCTGTGCAGTAAAAAGGTTACTGAGTTGCCTGCCAATAATCAACCAAAGTAAATTTTTACACATGATGAGTGAAAATGTTTTATTGTAAAAATATTGCTGTGGCCTTGGCTGTTGGGACAGGGAGAGCCACAGCTTCAACCCACTTAGTAGAGTGTTCAATGGCTACTAGGATAAAAATTTTTTCTACTAGTAGTCTGTAGAAGGGACCTACTACGTCTAGGCAGATGGTTTGTAACTGTTGTTGAGGGGTAGTTGGTTGATATTGGTAATTAGTCTTAAAACTGAATTGTTTTTAAACGTGAGGCAGGCATTCAAGACTTTGACAATAGTGTTCATAATTCCTTCCCAATAGTACTGATCCTTAATCCACTCATAGGTTTTATTTATTCCTCCATGACCTAGAGTGGAGTGAGCTTTCAGGATAGCAAGTACATGTTTTGAGTTCCAAAGGTAAGGTAGATACTTTGCCCCCACCTGTTTGTATAACTTTCAACTCTCCACCTTGGTGTTGTGGTAGTGCCGGGCTAACATTTTCTGTACAAGCTCATCCTCATCCTCCCAGTCATTGGGGGCCATTAAGAGGTCATATAACCTCTCCGCCTCACTATTATCAATTGAAGGACTGGTAGCCAAGTCAATACATCAACATTCATGTGACAGGTTCCAGCACGGTGTTTGATCTTCATGTCATAATGCTGGAGCTTTAGAGCTCAGAAGGTTAACTGGCCAGTAGGATCCATCATGTTCTGTAACCATTATAATAAAGCGTGTCTGTAACCACAGTGAAGGTGGTCCCATACAGGAAAGGGAGGTAGTGCTTTACATCTAACAGAACATCAAGGCACTCCTTCTCTTTACACTATAGTTGTGTTTCACCTTTGATAACATCTTACTGAAATAAGATACATGATGATCTATACCGTTTTCATCCAATTGTACTAAGATGGCCCTAATGGTGTAGTCAAAGGCATCAGTAAACAAGATAAATGGTTTCCATAGCAAGGGTGCCTCATGATAGGACGTTGTTGTAGCATTTGCTTCAACGTCTCAAAAGCGGCCTTCTGTTCAGCGCCCCAATGGAAAGAGGTGTTCTTAGTTAGATAGTGAATGAGTAGTTTGCTGAGTTGGGAGAACTTAGGGATCGACTGATAATAATACCCCATCATTTTAGAATAACCTAAATATCTCATAAATCTTTGGGGGAAGCATTTTTGAGATCTATTTGACCTTATCTTCTATGGGTTGGATTCCCTCTTGAGAAATGGAGTGTCCAAGGATTTCCAATTTACTTTGGAAGAAGGTGCACTTTGAGGGTTTTAACTTGATATTTGACTTGCGTAAGCGTTGAAATGCCTCCTTCAGGTGATCAAGATGTCTACTAAAGGTTTTTAAGCGCACCATGATGTCATCAAGATAGAAAATGACACAGCTTAACTTCAGGTCTTGTAAGATGTGATCCATTGCGTGCTGGAATTTTCAGGTGCATTGCACAACCCTTGAGGTAACCAGGTGGGTTGGAAAGACATTTACTGAAAATAAGAGCACATTTATCCTGGTCTTGGGGAGAAAGGTCTATTTGCTAATAGACGCTAGCCAAGTTCATTGAGGAGAAGAAATTAGATCATGAGAGTTGTGCTAGGGCTTCATCAATGCAGAAACAGGATAGCTATCCTTTTTCATGAGGTTGTTTAACTTGTGGTAGTCCATGACTACCCAATGACCTCCGTTCTTCTTTTTAACTAGCAAAAGGGGGAAGACCAAGGGCTTTGTGAAAGAACTAGTAACCCCGCGTCTATTAACTGCTTGAGTTCAGTCCTCATCTGCTGTTCTTCCATCTTTGACTTGTAGTTAGGTTTTGACCAAATAGGACGGGCATCAACCACATCAATGGATTGGCTCAAGCCTTTATATGACCATAGTCATTATTTGATTTGGAGAATATGTCGCTAAATTCTTCCAATAGAGTGTGAACTTTGTCAAGTTCATCTGGGGTCAGCTCATCCAAGATATGGACATTGAGTAAGGTACATAACAGGTTATCTGTTGGCAGGCCCATATCCAACGTAAAGCCAATGAAGTGAATTTGTTAATGCCCTCCACAGGGACTGACAAGCCTCTGCCAATCTCCTGTTGTTTTCTTACAACTATGTCCTTGCCGGTGAGGTTCCCAACATATGAGTAATAGGCCTCTGGTAGGCTGGGTCTAGAACGCCAGGCAATACCCAAGGCTCCAAGGGGATAACGCCCTCAATACTTATGAGGTGCAACAAGCAGTGGTGTGGGATTTGGAAAGTGATCTTTGTGTCAACCATTCGTTTTTCACCTGGCTTAATCACTACCTCTTCTACAGCATATAAAAGGAATACTATCCTTAGCATCCACTAACTCAGTCAATTATTTTGTATTTTGCCCAGAGGTGGTGTAATGTAAAGGCAAAGCAAAAACGGGTACTCAACCAGGCAAGAGTATTCGTTCTTGCTGGGATCTTTATTGGATAAAACTAAAGGAACTTCATAATTGAGTAACGAGAGGAAACCTTGCTTCATGTTGATAGTTCCCTCATATTCGATCATAAATTGGGTACCTATGAGCATCATAGGTTTTATTGTCAAAGGCCACTGTGGGGGACAATAAGATGAGCTTCCCAAAAATAAAATGTGAAGGGAAGGATGCCCCAATGGCACAGGTGTTGTTCAGGCTGGAGGTCCCAAAACCTCGATTGTACTCCAAATGGCGCCAGCTTAATCTTTTCATCAGGTTTATGGAGATTACGCTCACCAGGGAGCCAGTATCCAGGATGGCCATCACCTGGACTTTTTGGATGACAACTTCCACCTTTGTGAGTGTTCCTTCAAAGTTAGACTACAGAGCTAAGACCTCCTTGAGCCATAAGGTGGAGGTTAGTTTGCAAGAAGTCTCAGGGTTACTTTCCAAGATGAACTTCATGGTGTGACCTCGCTGGAAAGGACTAATTAATCCAGATATGAGCTCATCAGCATTTCTGGCGATGTTAATAGCTGCAGGACACCCTAGAACTTGGCTGAGGTACATATCCTCAGGTATGGTGGTCTCATCTACTCCTCCAGCGTTTAAAAAATCAGAAACCTACACTTCAGCGGGTACTCCTAGTACATAGTAACCAAATTCTCGTAACCCTCTTCATATTCATCCCCAGGGATAATTTCAACGAGGGGTGATGGAATAATTGTAATAAGTGAGTCAGGCACATGTGATTCGTCAGCAATAGGTGTTCCTATCCCTACGCTGACATCTCTTTTCCCTTATCCTGCTCCTCGGAGTCATCTTTCTTTTTGCAGCACAGTCTCATAGTGCTCAACCTTGTTGCAGTAGGCACACTGCGGACGTTCAGGCCGCTTGGATTCTGATTTTGGCTCCTCAGGGCCCATAATCTAATTTGTCTCCTTTTTATCTTCAATGGCCAGGACCTGGGGTTTGGGCTTTTCTTCCTCAAAGGCCAGAACGCGAGGTCAGGACACAACTCTACAAAACTTCAAGCTTGTGGAATTCAGCAACATCTAGTAGAGCCTCTTTTATATCATAAACATTTTGGAAATATCGTTTGACTGAAGTGATGTGCATCTCCAAAGGAGGGTGAGATGCCAACCCAGTCAAGATACCGGCAACAGCGTTTAAGGTCAACATTTTAGACATTGACAACATCTGCGCTTCAATATAAAAATGTTCTGCAAAGCAAACACTGACTCTCCTCTTCTTATGCTAATGTGCATGAACGCTTGCTTCTTCATGCTTAAGAGAGAGAGAGAGAGAGAGAGAGAGAGAGAGAGAGAGAGAGAGAGAGAGAGAGAGAGAGAGAGAGAGAGAGAGAGAGAGAGAGAGAGAGAGAGAGAGAGAGAGAGAGAGAGAGAGAGAGAGAGAGAGAGAGAGAGAGAGAGAGAGAGAGAGAGAGAGAGAGAGAGAGAGAGAGAGAAGAGAGACTTTGTTTTGGGCCAAACTCATTAATGAGAGCCTCCTTAAACTCGGACCAGGTGTTAAGGGCATCCATATGGGGCACCATCACCTCCTGGGTCATGTGACTCAAACAAGAGAGGATATGTTTAACCTTCTGACGGTCAGTCGCCCCTTCCATAGCCGCTTCATAAACATATAAAAATGAAGCGATGCTACCCTCGCTGGAGATAAACTTGTCCTTAAAAGTTAGTTTGATTAAACATAGTCACCCCAGAGTGGGTATGAACTGCAGGAGCATCTGTCCCCGTGGTTTCCAAGCTAAGTTCCAACTGATCAAAGGAACAAGATATTCGATAAAGCTGATCTTGGATAGCTTTTAAGCCTGGTTTTAGGGCGGTGATGGGCTTTTTGGAGGGCGTTTTCACATGAAGCCAATCGGGCTTCCATCCTCAGCTTTTTGAGTTTCCAGTTACTAAGACCAACTCTTTAGTGCCTTGACTTTAAAACAAAATTGTGACACAAGAGAGCTTAGGTTTTGTTGGTCAACTTCCACCACCCCCATGGGGTTTTTAGCTCCTCTTTCATCTGCTTACACCCTTCAGCGTCACATGGGTGGGAGCTTTTCAAATGCACGTCACTCTTAATCTGTTCATAGCTACGCTCAACCTGTGTCAATCAACTATGCACATCATATAACATAGTGGGCCCTTCATGTGAGTTTTTGATCCCTCGAGCTTCTTTTTCACATTTGCTAACCTGGTGGGCCAAATATTTTTTATTTTTAAGAGAATCTTTAAGGATTAGCTCATTTTTTAGTTGAACAATCTTAGCCTCTATAGCGGGGGTAGCCCTAAAAGGTTTTTGCAATAGACGTCGCTCAAGACCCTCAATATGTGACAAGGCTTGGGCTAGTTGTCACTTATTACAGCCACACGTTGTTTATCCCCAGGTTGAGGGGTGGACACGTGCGCCAAGAGGTAGCAGTGAGTTTGCTCTTCATGCTTGTTTAATTTTAGGCCTACTTTAATTGGACTGGTTCTTTTTCAGAAATAATTTGGAGTTTTAAGCGTCTACTGTATGGAGACAATAGACCATATGGTGACATTATCAAGATATTAACTCCTTAAATACACTTTAAAGCTGTATTTTTCTGTTGGTTACTTGTACAATGGCTCGCTGCCTGATTTTTCTGATCCTAAGTAATTTAACAGCTTAATACAACAAAAAAGTATTAAATACAAAAAGCTTGTATATTAAACAATTAAATTGTAGTATTAAATGATTTTATTTTATTAGCATCAATTTGGAGATAATCTATAGGGTTCAATATTAACCACATCTTACCCATGATGTCTCATTTTCAATGGCACTTAGCCAGAGAAAGAATGTAATAAGTTCATCTGAGGGATTACAATCCTTTTGAAGTGGGGCATCTCACATGGCCCCAGGGTTGTTGTCAAACTCATAATATCTCAAGACAGCATTTATGACGCATCTGCAAATAGCTGAACGATGCTCCTCTTAAGCAATCAGCAGCACATACTAAAGCAATTCATATCACTAATTAGTAATTAACTTCATTGAAAACTCAATGAACATTAAAAGCTAATTCTGACATGGACCAACAAAGCCCATGTGACCAAGTCATCAAGTCAACTATTATTATTAAGTCTGACTTAACCAACAAAGCCCCAGGCCCATGTCATCATAGTTGAATATTATTAAGTGGAAGAGCTAGGCCATGAATCCCAAGTTTGGATATACTTAGGATATTTTTGATCCTTAATCACTGATAAATTTTGATGTGTTGAATCTCAGTGATTTGGTATGTACCTGCTAAAAGGTTTTTCACACAGGGTTTTCCCCATTGAACAATTGGAACGGATGATATGATAATCACCAGTTCCTTGATGCACTTGTAACCACTTAATTTATAATAAAATGGAAGCGATTTCCCTCAAACACTTCTTTATTTAGAATATAATACATCAGCGGATCTTCTTCTAGTCCGCTCCTTTCTTCCTTCCTATCTACTTCTTTTCTTCTTTCTAAAAACCTCCTAATACCTCTCCCTTCAGTCCCCTTGCTTCACTGATATCCCAGCAATGACTGTCGGTACCAACCCTTTCTCTTAGTTTATTCATGCCTCCATCTTTTCATTGGTTTCAACTTGTTATTCTTCAATTCTTTATTGCCTTGATTCAAGGTGATCCAATATATCTTTTTTTTAAATGTCGACATCGCCTTATCGCCCTATTTTGAAGGCAATCCAATAAGACCCATTATGACCCATTATCCCCTTATCCTAAAGTGACCAATCACTTATAGCTCTGAAATATCCTCGGCGGATTCTGACCATTGATTCTTTGGCGGAATTCCTCCAATGAGCCGCATGGTCATAATGGTGGCTTGTCATCCAGTCATATAGATTCTTGACATTACCCCCCTCTTTGACTGGACAATAAGCTGTACGCCTCTTTTTCCTGCAATTGCTATGCGAACCATTCTGCACCAACTTCTGCAAGTCTATGAGTTCACTTTCTTCTATTGTTTGTGGCTTGGTGAGGATACCCAATCTAGGGCATATCCCTCTTCCCCTAGTTCCCTTTTCCCCTGGCTGATGAGGATGAGGCTGACGTGGACCTCACAACCGTGCTAACCAAGGAAGAGATTCTTCCCAAATTTTTCAGACATTTGGCCTCCTGGCGCGCCCCCTTCAGGGACATCGTGGGCCAGCTACACTGGGGAGGGGAGCGGAGCTGAGGGCCTTCACATAACAAAGTGGCACAGCTCCTGGCGAGCAGTTTTAGTCGCCTAGTGCTTCAGTCTCCTGTCAAACCCCATCCCATGGCTCTGTCCATTCAGTGAATGCTGTGCTTTGTGCAGTGGGTGATAGCCTGCTGTTTGGGGTCCTTCCCCCGCGCTCCTACTCACTTCCAGTCCTTGGGGGTAAACTTCTGCAATAACCAATTAGCTCGCTTTTGCTCTGGGGTCACCACAGCAT
Organism: Massospora cicadina; assembly: GCA_022478985.1. Classification (NCBI taxonomy): domain Eukaryota; kingdom Fungi; phylum Entomophthoromycota; class Entomophthoromycetes; order Entomophthorales; family Entomophthoraceae; genus Massospora; species Massospora cicadina. Next base: position 21,890 of record JAKSZP010009511.1, on the reverse strand, counting down.
TCACTGCCCTCAGCGCCGATGATCCATCACAGTACTTTCCCATCATGGCTCTCTTAGGTAGCTTAAATTTTGCATCCCACAACTGCTTTAGGTTCAGGAATAGAGCAGCACCAAACAGCCCTCGAGTGGGCCCAGAGAGCAGCCTTCACCACAACCGCTCCTTTTCCAACAGTGTATCCAAGCATGGAGGACTTCCTTGTAGATTGCCTGGCCCTGGGCGCAGCCTTTTCCCTTTGAGCAAGCACTCACCTGCTTACTCACCAACCCTTATGACTCCAGCCTCCTCTGTTGGCATACTCATTGATCTCCTTGGAGCATCAATACATGTGGTTGCAAGCTCTGCTCCTCATGGGACAGGAACAGTTTCAACTCAATCAACCAGCTGAACTCTCCCCACCTCGCCTGTTACCCTGGAATCCCAGTCTTTCCTCCTCTTCTAGTCCCATCACACCACCCTCTCCTCTATAGCCTAGAGTAGTGGCCCTGGAGCAGCTGCCAGCCCCTTCACTTTCACCTCAGCAGCCTTCGCTTCCACCCCCAGCCCTAGTCAAGACCATAGAAACTATGGCACGCCCAAAGAAGCGGAAGAAGAAACACAGGTCCTGTCAATCAAAACAAAAAGAACACCGCAAGAAGCCAAAAAAAGACAGGAAGATGAAGACAGTGAAGCTAAAGATCGCAAAGGACAACCCACATTAAAATAATAAACCTGCTAGCATCTACACATATATTATTATTATTATTATTATTATTATTCCATTTTTAAAGTAACTATATTACTGCTTATATGGCTGAAGGAATTTTGCATGCACCCAATTTATAATCTGGCCACTTGCAGAATGCTTGATAGTATAAGTGGCAACTCCTATTTTTTCTATTATCTCAAATGGCCCAATCTAAATATTAGCAAGTTTGTGCTTCCAGCCAAACCCATGCTGATTGTGGAATAGCACCATATCTTCATCTTTGAACTGTGTTAATCCACTATGCTGTACTTGGTCCGCAGCCTGGTTTTTTTCTTGGCCAAGCTGAACGAGTATGCTTCAGTTTGCAACTTAATCAACATATTTGTAAGGGTGGCTAAATATTTTTGCAGATCCATTCCACCAGGTCCTCTACGCAGGCATATAATGACGCAGGCAGAGTGGGGTGCCGCCCATAAGCAATTAGAAGGGGCTCTTTCCCGTGGAAGAGATTAGCTTATATTATAGGAGAATACCGCAGTAGAAAGAAGGGTACTCCAATTGGAGGGTCTATCTGTAACCAGCTTCTGGAGTATATTCACCATAGTCCCATTAACCCGTTCAACCATTCCGTTGGACTCAGGGTGATATGGGGTTGTTAGGACCCCACGGATGGCCATTAATTCATTGAGCTTAGGTAAAATGTGGGAGGTGAAGTTGGTTCCATTGTTGGTAAGGATAAACTGTAAACAGCCGTGACACTGTATGATGCATTCCATTACGAATTTAGCCACAGTAACTGCCCCCAGATCCCAGATGGCTCGCGCCTCAACCCACCTAGTCAAGTGGTTAATTGCCACCAGGATATACTTAGACTGATTAGCTCCGGTTGGCAGAGGTCCCACGACATCAATAGAGACAGTATGCCAAGCAAAGCGAGGTTTCACCAACTGGTATGAAGTCCTCTGTTGGAACAGCTTCTCCAACTGCAACTGGTGGCAGCAAGACAGGTTCCCAAGCATATCATATTACATGCTTTCCCAATAATACCTCAGCCTTAACAATTCAAGAGTTTTCTGGACTCCTCCATGGCCAACTGCTCAGTGTGCACTCATAATAATATTTGAGCTGGTGGAAAGTCTTGGGATATTCATGGAAACTGTAAGTCTTGGGGAGTGTCCTTTGGCTCTCAATTGAGCTATCTTTCCGTTCCCAATTAAGAAAACACCAAAGAGGATGGCAGTACCCTCATCACCCAAGGCGATCTCGCCCACATAGTTGATGAGCAATGGGTGACAGCCCATCCGCTTCAGATCCCACCCCTGATTTCCTCACTCACCTCAGCAGAACTGTTGCGGGGAATCAGTGAAATCTGTGCCAAGATTATTGAACTGAAATTAGTCGGATCTAATTTGGGTGGCAATTGGGCTGATTGCCAAAATTCGAATGGTTGTAAAAGCATGAAGAATGAAACATTGGCCAGATTTCCTGATGGTTCCAATTCAATCCCAAAATCAGCAGAACATATATTGGGTGCCATTGCCAAGAGTTCAAAACCCTCCAATAGTAATTCAGGCGTTGCGCCTGATGGGCCTCTATTGACTGAACAAATGGTTAATTGACTGAGCACGGGTGGGTTGGCCATCCTGAACCTGTTCCCAACCAAATGGTCCCATCCCTATATTGGATGGCCTTGGGGGATTCCCATCACTCGTCAGGCCAAACGCCATCATGCTAACCATCAGAAATGTAATTGACCCCTGGTCCAGACATTTGAGGTCAAACTGACAGAGACTCAGCCCACCGCCGAATTTTGCAATGATGGTTCCCAAAGAATAAACCCCCTCTACCATCCAATTCACCAGTTAGGCCAAATTTGTGGATCCCAACCACGTTTTCACCAATTGACCACTATTTAATCAGTTGCAAGGCACTGAGAAGATTTTTGGTCGATTTTTCTTACTTTATTTCCCAAATAAAAATTTTGTTAAAAAAACCCCAAAATTTTATCTGCCTCCTTTCAACCACATTTTATATGGTGTTTGCCTGGTGGTCCACCGCCCCGCACTCTGGGTGGGCCATACCAATTCTCTTGGTTACCATGATTCCCTCTATCACCAATTGGACTCAACAAGTTCAAAGTTTTTGGCTCTACAACCCGGTTCTCATGACCTTTCAGCAGCAATATACAGGGATTTTATGGCCCTATGTTCGCCAACTACAAGAGAAAATCCACCTCTCTTTTACCCCCAACAAAATGGTCTTAATAACTAAGAATCTTGCAGAAACTATTCCAGTAGTTTCTACCCCTGTTAGCAGAACTCCTGGGTTTGAAATCTATTCAGTGTGGTTTGCTGCTGGGATACTCCTAACCCTGACGTTCTGCCACCATTTTGTGGTATCCTATTTCCCAGCTCCATATCAAGTCATACAGTTGACAATGCCTCTGGCATTCTGGCTTGCTTTCTGGATGCTTGTGCACCCTGACTGGCAGGCCGGTCTAAACTTCTTCTGCCATTTCCTTGACAGAAACATCCCCTATACATTTATACAATTCCCCAAACTCATAGGAACATATTGGTTCTGAGTTAATCTAGTAACTTGATAACTTGAGGCGGTTCATCATAATACTTTCTGCTGAGCATTTTGTTGAACATTATATCACTTAGATCCACCATAACTGCAATTTTCAGCAATCTTGATAAGCAATTAGTGTTTTGGTGTTTTGCTCTCAGTTGGTGTAGAATCTCAAAGTTGTAAGCTTGCAGCTTAAGAGCCCATTAAGCTAGCCGCCCTTCAGTCTCTCTCAAATTCTGCAACCAGCGCAACAATGCATGATCTGTTACAACCTTAAACTTTACTCCATGCAAGTAGACTTGAAACTGTTTATATGCATAGATCACCGCTAAGCACTCCCACTCAGTTATGGTGTAATTTCATTCATGACAATTCAAGCTGTGACTACAGTATGCCACGGGGTGCTCGTCTCCCTCATCGTCCTTCTGAGACAGGACTGCCCCAACAGTGGAAAGGGACGCATCCATTTGCACTATAAATTCCTTATTGAAATTAGGATAGCGCAACATCGGCGCACTAACTAATGCAGTTCGAAGTGTATTGAAGGCACATTGACATCACTCCGTCCATTTGAACATGGCGTCTTTCTTCAGTAGCTCAAACAGCGGACCTACGATGCAACTTAAATTGGGTATGAATCATTGGTAATAACCCACCATTCCCAGAAACACCTGAATATCCCTCTTATTAGCAGTCTTAGTCATCTTCTGGATGGCTTCTACCTTGGCTGGCTGAGGTCTTAGCCCAGTCACATCCACCAAAAACCCAAGGTACTCAAGCTGATCCTTGAAGAAGTGGCATTTCCAAGGCTTGATTTTGATATTGGCCTCAGCCAGTAGGTGAAATACCTCTTCCAAATGGGTGAGATGCTCAGTAAACGTGCAAGAGAAGACATTATTATTATTGAGATACACAAGAATGCATGACAGCTTCAGATCACCCAGTATGGTTTCCATTGCTTGTTGAAATGTAGCTGGGGCATTACATAGCCCTTGCAGCATGCGCATTGGTTGGAAAAGCCCTTTCTTGGGTGATTACTGCACATTTTTCTTGTTCCGCCAAAGGCAACTCAATTTGCCAATAACTGGATATCAAATCCATTGCCAAGAAGTAGTCCACCTCCGCCTAGCCAATCCAGCACATCATCAATCCGTGGCAGAGGGTATGAATCTCTTTTGGTGATGCTATTGAGCTTCCAGTAGTTGATTACTACGCGGTTAGTGCCATCCTTCTTTTTAACAATTAGGACAGGTGAAGCCCACGGACTCTTAGATGGTTTGAGCATTCCCTGCTCCAGCAGCTTTTCAATCTCCTTGGTGACAACTTCTTCAGCTGCCCGTGATTGACAGATTGGTCAAGACCTGATGGGAGGATGATCCCCAGTGTCCAGTCAATAAACAACCCCCCAAGCGCACCCCAAATCATGATTTTCAACCGCAAAGATCTCTTTATACTTTTGAAATAACGCTTCTGTCCGCTCCTTCTGATCTTCTGATAACCCAGATAAATTCTCCCATGGTACAACCACCATTGAGCCAAGATGCAGTTCAATGGGCAGACCAAATTCATCCAGAGAACTGAACTCATGAACTTGGTTGATCTCTTCAACTGGGTTCAGATGTAAATATGCTATAATCTGATGTTGGCAGATTCGAATGGGGCTGTTCTGAAAATTTGCTATCAGTACTTTAATTTCCCCATGGCCTGGAAGTATGATTCCTGGAGCCACATGGGACTCAAGCCGTGATTGCTGATAAGGCCCAATGATCTCTCCATAGAGCCCAGCTGGAACTTCCACTTCTTTCTCTGTGTCTATTATTACTTGATGTCCAGAGAGAATGGATATAACTCCAGCTGCTCTAAGCGGTAACCCTTGGTATTCATATATCTGATGAGGGAGGGCCCACATTTTCCTTTTTAATCGATGATAGCGCACTGGAATCACCCCATCGCTGTAGGCAAGGTTGATCTGTCCCATATGCGCTGAGCTCTTTGGCGCTCTGCTAGAGGTGAAATAAATAGGGATTTTCTGTCCCACAATGACTAGGGTCTCTTCCATCATGTCAACTATACCCCATAGTGTCACATAAATGCAGTCCCAATCAATAGATCATAGTTACTATTTTGGTAATACCACTGCTGGAGCCACCACAACAATGGATCCAAACTTCAAGGAAAGAGCGCTATATGCTCCCTCAGAAGTGGTGGTTTTAGCTCTAGTGGTCCCATACACCATCCAGTGGTCTATGTTGGTTTAAGGACAACTTCGCCACCAATTTAGTGGAGACAATATAAACAGGGGTGACCATATCAATGATAGTCCATACCTGAGTTTTAGCTACCACAATGTCACAGTAAGTGCATTTTGAGTAAGATGAATCACAGCTATTTACTACGTGTACACTTAATGATTCATGTTTCCCAGGAAACTCATAATACCCGCACTGATTTTAGGGTATCTGGTTACAATAGCATCCACTGGGAGGGTGACGTCTATTCCCCTCAGGTACAGGGCATCTGCGAACAGTTCTAGCTGATCTAACAGATTTTAATCAAACATTTGACAAGCATAAAGTTTTTGTTGATTTGAAGAGTTTTTTTCCGCCATTTCATCAATGCGCACTTGGGTCAGCACATTTACTCCCCCAACCAGCGGTTGGTAGAGGAATGTATCATCATACTGAGAAGCTTCAGCTATATTTAACACAGTAGACTCAGGCGGGACATGTAAGTTCAAGGTAGCGGAAGTAGAGAGTCACTTCTCTACTCCGCTCAGACTTTTCCCTGATAGCCCTGCTCCCATTGTAAGGGAGGGATCTGTCAGTTGGGGCACCATCGTCCCATGTGCCCAGTGCAACCACAATTAAAACAACTTACTCCATAAGGCCTATGTCCGTGTTTAGTATAAGTTGGTTCACTTGGTAGATGGTTTTGAAAAGGATCAAGGTAACCAGACCCATAACAGTATAACAACCGCCCCTGTCAGCATAGTTAGTCCCAGATCAGTAGTTGGTTTGATGTTGATTGGTAATCAAGGAACGCTTATTGGACTGTGGAGAGTAATCTGATGGGATCCTCCCTGTCTGGATAACTCTTCCCACATGATTAGGGTGAACAACGGCAACAGTGCAGATTTGCTTGGTATTCGGTGGAGGGAAAGTTACAGATAAGCAACGTACAAACTGAACAAGTTTAAGAAGAGGTACATTGGGCTCTAACAACGGGGCTATGACTTTGTAAAGCTCAGGGTATGGCTTCACCACTGAGGCCATCGCAATACACACATCAACTTTGGATATAATCCCTGCCCCAATCAGCAGATGCTCTTCCATCATAAATTGGTCAGCAAATGTGGTGAGGGTCTCATTTCGCTGAAACCCAATGGTCAAGAACTTGGTTTTCCACTGTGACATTTTCACAGTTCCACCAAACAACCGCAGCATCATATTCTTAACTTCATGGTATGAAATGGAACTAGCTGAGAGGTAACAAATGACTTGATCAGCACTCCTGACATTCAAAGAGGAGAGTAATAGTTTTGCCCTCCGCCAATCTGAAGTACCTTCAGTTGCAAACTCAAATCAGCAAAAGAACCCATGATATTTCCTTCATGATCAAATGGCGGCAGCTTATCACTGTAAACCATCTGAAGCAACTCATCCTGCTTTTTGAGCACAGTATCTAACATGAGTCTCAACTCCTCATATGCAACAGGACCACCATTTCGTGCAGATTTTTTTAAAACAACCTGAATGTGACATAACCGGTGGCTGAGTTTTTATTTTATTGTTATTGGTCAATGGGCCCCCTGTAGTGAGCACTACTGTTGAATCTCAGCAATTTGCTATGTACCCGCTAAAGTGTTTTTGCACAGAGTTTTCTCCATTGAACAATTGGAACGGACAATATGACAATTTCCAGTTCCTTGATACACTTGTAACCACTTAATTTATAATAAAATGGAAGCAATTTCCCTCAAACACTTCTTTATTTAAAATATAATACATCAGCGGATCTTCTTCTAGTCCGCTCCTTTCTTCCTTCCTATCTTCTTCTTTTCTTCTTTCTAAAAACCTCCTAATACCTCTCCTCCAGTCCCCTTGTTTCACTGATATCCCAGCGATGACTGTTGGTAACAACCCTTTCTCTTAGTTTATTCATGCCTCCATCTTTTCATTGGTTTCAACTTGTTATTCTTCAATTCTTTATCGCCTTGAATTCAAGGTGATCCAATATATCTTTTTGTCAAATGTTGACATCACCTTATCACCTTATTTTGAAGACAATCCAATAAGACCCATTATGACCCATTATCCCCTTAGCCTAAAGTGACCAATCACTTATAGCTCTGAAATATCCTCGGCGGATTCTGTCCATTGATCCTTCAGCAGAATTCCTCCAATGAGCCACGTGGTCATAATGGTGGCTTGTCATCCAGTCATATAAATTCTCGACAATATTATACATAACAAATTAGCATCAGCTAATATCATTATTTCCCCATTCAAATTACCCAACAATCTAGGTCCAGTCAACTAATCTTAGAGCATCATGGTTTTCCAGGTGTCAATGCAGCTCTTCATGATGGATGGCTTATAGGTTTATTATGTGAAACAATGCAGTATGAGCAAATTTGCGGACATAAGTAGTCAAATTGGTAAGCTGGCTATAGGCATCAGGAAGTTTTAAGTCTCATAGAGATACATAAGATGGTCCTCTATAGAAGAACCTCTTTATTGGGAAGCAATATCGCCAGAGTTTAATAAGCCATGAGTTAGGTCTTGCACTACTTCAGCTGCAGGCCAGGTAAGGTGGTAATACTCTGGTATCAGGATTCGTTCAAACTGCTCTCCTCCAAATAGTAAGATTGGGGGCTATCCATACGGTCATCTTCTGCCCCATCTCCATTTCTCATCCAGCTAGTTACACTTATAGCAAGTGCGCTCTCAATTTTGTTGTTAAATAAACTTATGGTGTACATGATATCCCTGTAGTGAGCACCAATGTGTGGAAATCCAGCAAGTTTTAGGCTTGCTGGTGCTGATAACAGCCGTTTTACCACAAATTCACTTAAAACTTAAAAAGATTGCTTTTTTGAGAAAAAGTAAAGTTGTTTTTAAAGGTTTTTATTGGTCATGGGATAAAGAACAAAAAGTGAGTCTTTTCAATACTGCCATTCAGTATTTAAACTATATTGAGTATCAAGGGTTAAAGGAATTAATGCTAATGTTTGGAATAGCTTAGTAAAGTCTGAATTAGGGAATATGAAAATTCAACCAATTGGAGGTTAGGAAATTTGCTTCACTATGGTGAGATAACTGATGGGAAGTTATTTTAAGGCAAGATGAACCTGTGGGTAATGATTTGATATATTTCAACCAATCACTATTAGATAAAATAATTGCGCCTTGGGATACCCCTACCAAGAGTATAAAAGGGGGTGGTCCCCACTTAGGTGTTTGATTTAAACTAGACGTGGCCCAGGGAGGAACCTCAATGGACTCCCCTGGATCCCATGCATGGTTGGGCAATCTAACTGCCTTACTTCATGCTATTTTATTTATAGTAGTTGTAAAAGTATTACACCAATTTTCAGGGTTCCACTGAGAATCAACCAGGGTCTTTTAGCTGATAATATCATTATTATTGCTTAAAACACTCTTATCACAATTTCAAACTTATAAATGTATGACATTTCCCCCTTTCAGCCTATTTTAACCCAAAAGATTATTTTCTTGAAGCTGGGAGGCTTTGTCTGAAACTCCTTTCAGGAAGATGGCAGATAATGTTTAGACTGGCATGGCAGTTAGGATGCAAAAGCACACAAAAGGTGAGCCAGTATGCCAGAGGCATTGTTGCTCAAACAATGTTAAAGTGTACGGAAAGATGAGTGCCAGTCAAATGCCAGCAGGCCACAAGTGTAAAAAGAAACCCAGTGAGAAACCAGGCTTTTGTGGCTCCAGGCCCAACGAGCCTGGGCATGAGAAGTTGCAAGATTGGATTGGGCAGTTTGGGGCTCCTCATAGGAGAACCAGGTACAGCAACATTGATGAGGGTGTGGATCATCACCTAGAGTGGGGATAGTTGGCCACACAGGATACCAATATCCTGCTGGCGGATGGCCTCTGCAATTAGGAGGGCTTCTATGAAATTTTTAACATAATAAGCCCAATTGAATGCAGTAGTAACTAGAACTTACTAACATGATTGGGATTGCCCAGTCAATATGAGGCCCATGAGGCCATATTGGAGGTGTCTTGGAAGTTTAGCAAAAAAATTGATATCAATTAAATATATTGAAGTGTGAGAAAATTTTTAATATATTGTAAGATAAGAAAATTGACCGTCAATTTCCTCAGTGTGTTACAACTGCTTAAATAGATAATCAAATTGGGAAATAGCTTGGGAAAGCACTGGATTGAGGTCCTCAAGATTTTACCTAACCTAGTGATCTTTGAGCAAGAGGGGGAAAACAAATTTATTGTAAACTGACTTCAAAAGAGTTGTTGGCAGGCCAAGTTGCTGTCAGTTTTCCACAGATGCTTATTTTCTAATTTTATTTGGTTCTAATGACTAGAGCAACAGCTTCTCACCTGACAGGCAGCAGGAACTTTCCAAGCCACCCCATATAGGAGCAGTCTCATTAGGTCAGAAATGGGTTTGGGGCGCCCAACCCACCTGCACTAGGTCACTCAAGCATCCATTTTGCCAAGCAAGACTTATTGGATGGAGATTCTTATAATTTTGGGGAAATTTTATGTAGCACAAAATTTTTAATGGCCTAATGCCATTAGCAAGCTTTGATAATGATTTTACACTTGACACTTCATTTACCAAAAGTAAGCGGCCATTGGGCTTTGCTGATGAGAGTTTGGGGCTCTCAGGCCTTAATGCTGAAGGCTTGTTGCCATCAACTTCATGCAAACCTTTAGCCCCATGGGGATGCCAGCTTCCTGATGACTCAGCACAATTTTTTAATTTGCAGCAAAAATTTAGCTGAACTTAAAGCTGGGATGGGTGGCAGGGTCCCTAAAGGAGAGCTGTTACATATTGTTCATCCACCACATGGGCAAGGTTACCCTGTGAGATGAGAGGGGCAACTGGCTTTCTTGGACCCTTTTTTTAGGGAACAGGAACACCACCCAGTCCAAGCAGAGGGGGCACTGCCTGGACTTACATCAATAAGTTTAAAGCAATTAAACCTATTGGCTTAACTAAGTAATTTTTACTATATTAAAATTTATTGAAAGCAATAGTGGTCAATTGTGAGGCTAGTTTAATACTGGATAAACTTAATTCTGACATTGGCAAATTGATAGCTTAGAATCAACTTTTTATTTATATTGCAATTTATAGAGTTGATGGCAGTTGATTACAAGTCTAGTATTTTAATAGATGGACATCAGTAGGTTTAAAGTGATTAAGCCTATTGACTTAACTAGGTAAATACCAAAATGCATAGTAAAACCATTTCATCTGTTGAATCAACTAAAAACAACCAACCATTCAACCAAAACTAATTGAACCTATCACATCAACCAATCACCAACTGTATACAGAAACCAGTGAGCCTATTGGACTAACCAAATAACTACCAACCACTTACCAAAACCAATGAGTCTAATAAATCATTTAATTACCATCTGTTTACTCAAAATTATTGAGCCTATCTGACCAAATAACAAACTGCTCACCCAAAATGATATAAGGATTAACTTTATACTTCATGAATCATTGATACATTCAAAATGACTTTTATTTATCATTTTATAATTAAGAAGAGGAAACTGGTCTAAGAAGGTTCCCAATGTCATAAACATATGTGGCAAGTTTGGCTATAATTGGTATATTTGTTTATGAGATAATATATATAGTATGTATAAAATGACTTTTATTTCTATATAGAAATAGTGAGTTTTCAAAGATTTTAAATTTTATTCGAGGTGGGTCGACCTGGGGACGATACCGCACCGATTAGGGAAGTGAAGAAAATGGGAAAGGAGGATAAAACCCGGAAAACCTCCATGCGCGGCGTATGATAGGCCAGGAACTCCATGGACCGCCTTTGCTATTTGCTATCTCGGTTCGGGGCATTGGCGCGCAAAACCAACACAGTCAAAATCGTCCCCTACCCAAAGTCCATTACCGGGATCGAACTCGGGGAGGCAGTGGTAGAGGGTCTATACTCTACCACTGGGGTATCCTCCCTTGAGTTTTCAAAGATGGATTATATAGATCTACTGGGCTTTTAGAATAAAATTGGTGAAAAAGAACAAAATTTTGAATCATACACTTAATTTTTTGAAATAAGAACCACCTTCAAAAAAGGCACAAAAAAGTATGAAGAATTAATTAAAGTATAAGTTATAAATAAAAACTATTTGAAGTTGGTGCTGTATTTCAACTGATTTATAGAATTTTGTCCACAAATACAAATTGGAGCTTATATTAGATTGGGTCAGTGTAACCTATAAGCAAATAGGAATATATGTTGCTGGGGGGTACCTCAGTGGTAGAGTATGCACTCACTACCACTGCCTCCCCGAGTTTGATCTCAGTAGATGAACTTTGGGAGGGGACAATTATGACTGTGTTAGTTTTGCGCACCAATGCTCTGAACCAAGATAGCGAATAACAAAGGCAGTCCATGGAGTTCCTGGCCTATCATACACCGCGCATGGAGGTTTTCCGGGTTTATCCTCTTTTCCCATTTCTTCGTTCCCCTTAATCGGTGCGGTATCATCCCCAGGTCGGCCTACCTCGAATAAAATTTAAATACTCGAAAATCGGATTGCAACCATCCTGGTGGAATTCCCTACGGTTCCGGCGTTGGGGAAACCATCACGCATGAAACCGAGTTACACCCAGGATTTGCAACACTGGCCTATTTTATTTCCCTTTTTCCATTTTTTTAAAACAAATTTCTATCTCACTCAGTTTGCTTGCCATTTTTATTAAAATCATTTTGTGCCACATAGCATGTATTGCAGCCAACATGCACCCTTAAAATAGCCGACCCCTTGTTAGATAGAGGGCTTTGAAGCTATCATATTACCGGTTGCTTGGTGCCCCAGGTGATTCTTTTAAACTGCGAGATGATAACCAAAGCAAACTTGGGCTCCCCGGTCCTTACAACAACGATTTACCATAGAGGTTGGGATATCTCTGGTTTCTGAGTTGGCCAACAAAGGGGTTCAGATAACTTGGGTGGTTATCGGTATAACTCCCGGGGTAAAAAGTTTAGCTTAATCCGAGTAAAATAGAGCTATAAATTTGATTGAAGACCAAATTTAAACTTTAACCGATAGGAAATCCATCCTTCGTACCTGCTTCATGGGATGATTTACGGCAAAAAAGGTTATGGAAGTATCAAGGTTATGGTAAAGATGATTGATTAAATAGCTTAAGTGCTATCCCAATACCCTAGTATCGCCTAATTATTTGAGAAAATATTCGGTTTTAAAATAAAATTAATTTGCAGTAGATATTTAAAGCGTGTCGGTTAACCCCTTTAAGCATTTATTGAGAAACTTATTCGGGTTAAAAAGTTCGATTAAGTTTGGGGTTTCGAGGAACCAACTTCGTCCGGGTAAAAATTTCGGGCGTAGGATTTCACCCGATTCGTCCGGGTATAAATTTCGGGCGTAGGATTTCACCCGAGGTTTATAAATTCGATCAACTGCGGACCCGCTACCACCACCTCACGGGGCACCGAAGGATATTTAAGTTTTACATCGAAAAATCCCAAATCTTTACTGACCTTTGGGTTATAACCAGTTTCGTTACCGACCATCCACACCTTTACTTCGTGGACCTTCAGTTTCGGTAAAGTTTAATAGTTTGGGTTTAACGTTTCGCATGGGTTGTTTGGCGGTGTACTTTTACCAGCCTGCAAACTTTAATTTAAAGGGGTTCTCCTTCAGTTTTTTCGGGGGGTATGGTTTGGCGGCTCTACCGTACACCTTTTGTTCCGGTCAGAGCCGCTTAATGGTTATGGGTTCGGTTACCTTTATACTTTGAATTTTTTGCTGGTCGGTTTTTAGAACCCTTTTGCTTTTTTATGGGGTTCGGTTGGCCATTCAAGCTGGCGTGGCAAAGTTATATCGTTTGGGTGGCAAAAATAGGGGGAAGGTTGGGGTAATTTTAAAGGGTAGTTTTTATCGGCGACAGCTGGGCTAAAGCTTAGCACGATGTTTATCGTTGTAAAAAAGTTGGTTGGTTAGATGTAGTCAAGTTAGGGCCGGTTGGAATAGCGGTTGGGCAGCCACCTGCGGTTGCGCTTATAGCATATTCATACTCCGAACCGGGAATTAACGTTCGAGGCTGTTTAGCTTACTTGGCAATGTCCGACCGCGGGTCAAAGCTACGAAGGTGCTCAACGAACGTTTCGGACCCGTGTAAGCTGCGGGTGCTGGTGGTCCCGGTGGGGCCGATCGCGAGGCGGGAATTCTACAAGTATATCGGCCTCATCTCCGAGTTCGCCATCGTCGAGGTCGACCAGCTCCTCAAAAGCCCCCATCCCCTCCGCGCGCGCCTGGCGAGGTTCTTGTACCCGCGCGGCCGTATCCACATTAACTTTGTCACCGAGCACCACCCCGGCCACGTGGCGCTCGAGGAGGTTCAATACTTTCGAAGGGTCCTTGGGGTTGGTTCTTGTTGAAGGTATTCATCTCGGCGGTTAGGTTTTGGGGATCCTGGACTGTGAGCAGTGCGATGCCCTGGAGGAGTGCCACGACAAGTTTTTGCTGCGGAGCCGAAAGGTGAGGGCGGAGTATGGAACTAAAACCGGGGTGGAGGTCGCTACCAGTGTAAGCCAGCGGTGCTTCGCCTTTCGCGCGAAGGAGGGGCGGAACATTGCCGGCGTCACGATGGTCCCGGAACGGGCCGATATGGGGTTCTACCTCCAGCTATCCATGGTGGAGTTCATAAGCCAAATCGTTTCTTTTTGCTGTGAGGAGGTAAATTCGCCAGGTATAAGTGGGTAATGCGCAATAGGCCGAACGCATCCTCGCCAGCGATAGTTGCCCCAGCCTTTCAGGTTGGCATCTGACGCCCACCATCAACTCTACACCAAAGGCACACTTTAGGAACCCTTCCATCCCAAAGGAGCTATCCAGGGTTTATGATCTGGCCAGCGCTGTTAAACTCGGAATGGATCTGAAAGGCAACAGACTGAGTTTGGGGCGCCAGGCCAAACTAGCTGCCGATCTGTACCTGATGTCCGGCCGATTTCCAGACGCGGCGAAGATGTGATTTTTGGTTGGTTGAAGTTCTTACCTTTAGGTACTTGAAGGCGATCGATGGGACCCGTACCAATGGTGACAACGTGTTTTACCTCTGTAGCTTAGAGGGCTACTATTGCACCATGCTCCTCATCTCCTCCATCAATGAAGACCCGGTTCGTTACTAACCCAACCGGCTTATCAAGTAGGCGGACTTTTCGTACCGGGGGGATCCCGGTGAGCTGCTGGGGACGATCGCCGACAGCTACACCAACGAGCTGATCAAGCTCTACGAAAGCACAGGTTACCCGCTGCTCTATATCGAAGCCTACCTCAAACTCGCCAAGCTGCTGACGGTTGTCTGGAAGCTTGGGATTTGTAAGCCGGCCATCGATGCGTGTATTGGGGATGATTTCGACACGATTGAGGCTACAGCCCCAGTGCCGTTGGGGACCCGGCGGAGGGTTAGCCGCCCTTGCATCGCCTCCTGGGTCATGCGCGCGTGGGGACCCGCCATCAATCATCTTGCCGCCTCCGATAAGGTAGTTCTTCCATTTGGCTCATGGCGTAGGTCAGTATCCTCTCCGCCATGGCGGCCATCTTTGGGAGCCTCGGTTATACTCGCAAGCAAGCCTTCTTTCTTCGACAGTACGTGTCGCTACTGGTTCCCAAATTCGGCCAAGGTCCGCCCGCGCTGACCGAGAGTGAAGCCACCCTAAGAGGTTGTTTAAGCTGGGTGAGCCAGGGGTACCAGATCGGTACGAACCCTGTTGACCCAACCAACCCCCAACCTAAAGGGCTGAGGTATGCCGACGTCTACCCCCATCACCGCGGCTGGGTGGACCTTCAGAAATGCGTCTACAAGGAATGCGTGACGTTGTCGGAGGCCATATCAGGTACCGGTTATTGGATCTCACGGTTGATTGTAGACTTTTCGGCGGCGGGCCGGTATACTGCCCTTACGCTCCTTCACCTGTACCCCCACTTGACAAACGCAGAGCAAGAGGAGTGTGCCCAGACCCTGCTGTACCTGGCTCAGTGCCATGCCCTACAGCTTTCGCAATCGGATCTATCCTTCACTCTGCCCCACCTGGTCTCGCCGAGCGGGTTTAGGTAAGGTGCGACTGCTAAGTTGGATCTTTAGGATTGAAACTTCGAGGGAACTTTATCCGCTAGAGACGATGTCCCCAAAGGGCAGTAATCCCACGCCGATGTTTAACTTCAAGCGGGAGGCGCCCGTTCAAAAGGCGGTAAGCTTGCTTCTGCGTTGGCTGACTAGCTTAGGAGCTCTTGGTGGTTGGAGAAGCCGCCCAGATGGAGTTGGAGCTCACCAACCCGTTCCGGTTTGCTCTGGAATTAGACAACCTGCTGCTACGGTAAGGCCGGACTTACTTCTGACCTTCAGGGTTGAAGGCGTTGAAATCCGCCAGAGCGCCGCAAGTTGCACCGTGCCCCCCAAAGGACGTATCAGCTGGCGAAGCACGCTAACCCCCCTTTGCAGCGGCACCCTTCGAGTTGTGGGCCTGCAGATGCGTATCCTGGGGTGCATGCAACAACTGTTTACGTGGCCTGCCCTCACTCAAGGTACTGCCCCTACTTACCCTGCTCATTCGGAGGTACTCCAAGTAGAGGTACTTTCGCGCCAGCCCCTCCTTAAGATTGCCCGCGCCTCACTCGCTCAGCCTTCGCTGATGCTATTTGAGGGTGAGAGGTAGGCGATATGCTATATTTAACCCCCCAGGGCCACGTTTACCCTCACCCTTGCCAACGTGGGCCCAGTTAGCGCCAACTTGGTGCAGGTGGAACTTGGCGAGCCGGCATCCATCGCCTGGACCAACCCTTCCATGGGTTGCATCCAACCCGAGGAGGAGCTTACCCTGACGTTTGAAGCCTTTGGCATGCCGCCGAGGCAAGTCTCACGCGCCAAGCTAATCAACCAGCCACCAGGCAACTGTCACCATTAACTACGCCCATGGGCAGGATGGAGGCGGCGCGAACTGCCGGAAGAAGTCTTACCACGTCAACCTCAGCGTCTACCCCGCCCTGACCCCAGTGGACTTTGATGCTTTGAATGGATCGGAGGCAGCCATGGCCCTTGTCCCTAGCCACCTAACTCAACACCTTAGCACCTCTGGCGTCATTGACCTTCAACGTCAATTCTGCCTCGTGGCCCTGGGGGTTAGAAATCCCACTACCTCACTTGTAAAGGTCACGTTCGAGGTTCTGCTTGATCCATCGGTAGCCCGCCACGTTATCACGGAGACGCTTGCGCCTCTCGAGACGAAAAGGGTGTTTATCCCATTCAGGCGGCTCACCGTTGACCGCGAGGCAATGGAAATGGGCACCCTGGGCCAAAGCCTCAAGCGCCAGCTGTTAGAGCAACTCAGCGCCTCGTGGCAAATTGACACCCGGCATGGCGATCTTTCTCTCCACTGGATGGGTATCCCCGAACCCCTCTGGCCCATCCTTCAGATGGAAGAGGTGTGGTTGTCCACGAGCCTGTTGGCTGATGGTGGCGTCACCAAGCTCAACTCATTTCATTATTGCTGCCATATAGGCAGGCCAGTGCGGTTGGCGGTGGTTTTAAACAACTCCCGTCGGACGCCCATCACGCCCTGCCTCCGCATCCAGCCCTACCTGGACTACCACAATGGCCACTTTGTCGCCTTGGCGCCACCCTCCCCCACCACCCTCGCCCCCGCTACCCCGCTCGTGGTGCTCGGCCGGAGCCAGGAGATCTTTAGCGAGGTACCTCCTCACTCCTCAACCCAGTACACGTTTATCCTTCTGCCATCTGGGACTGGCCAATTCCGGATCGGGTGCTGCTGTCAGGATCTATCGGACCTGCTGGCGCCCAAGGGTCCACCCCCCAGCCAGGCCATCGCCTCCGCTCCCCTCTTCCTCGACGTCGCCCCACTCGTGGTGGATATTGTCGACCCGCCGCCATCCTGACCCCACAACTGCCCAATGCACCCTGCCTCACCTTTGGGTTGCCCTCGATGCTAGTTATATGCCAGTTTGGCATATTTGACTGTTCAAGGGGGTTAACCTGTTAGGCTTAGTCAACTTTTGGTGATGAGCAGTATATCTAAGCTACCAGGGAGGGTGGGGTATTAACCCGTTTGTTTATTTTTCAAACTTTAGATTGCATCCGGATACCCTTTTAATATACCATCAGATAATAGTGATTGAACTGGGGGTGCACTTTTATTGGGGTTTAAGGGGTTTAACTTTCAATCGCACACTAAATAAAGTTGCCTAAATTTTCAATAGAGCCAGTCTAGTTTTTATTAAGATCTATCGGTACCTTAGTCTACCTTTCACTTGGAATTAACAATGGTGGAGTAGCTTTGATCCATCAGATCCCAGCCCTCCCAACTTCAAACTTGAGCTATAGGTGTGGGTTGTAGCAGCCCAGTTCATGTACATGGGCTTATTAAACCTAAAATAGATACCACCCCCAGTGTCACAATTCTGACATGACTGTATGCTAAGCCCTAAGTTGTTACAGCAGAATGGGTAGAATCCGCCGAGCCTGAGTATGAGTTCCAATTTTAGAGTGCCTTGAGATGAGGTGATATTGGGTTAGAATGGATGGTTATTGGATTGCTTCCAAACAAGCAATTAGGAGATATAGATATATGATAAATAGCTGGTAAATTGCCTCAAATTAGGTGACTGTAAATTTAATGAATGAAGATCTGCTGGAACCAATGAGATATGGCAGAACTGAATTACTAAGCTGGGGAAATGGTATCATCTGAAGTCACTAAGATATAAACAAGATGAGATGATTGATGGAGGAGGATTGTTAGTAACTTAGAGTGAGCGGACCAGCGAGGATCTTCTGGACATATATTAAATTAAATAAAGAGTGTTTTCAGGACAATTGCTCCCTATTATTAAATATTTATTACTTTGTTTCAAGGACAACAATCATCATATTATCAGTCCTATTGCTAAGTGGGATTAACCCAGTGCAAAATCTCGTTGGCATATCTCACTGATTCTGCTGAAGTTATAACTGTGGTGCTCACTACAGGGGGCCCATTGATCAATCACAAAAATGATAAAACTCCTCAGTTGCCAGCCATGGCACATCAGGCTTACTTTGCCATGAGATCTTCCCAACACACTGCACCAGTTGAATATGCAGAACTCAAGCTTGCCTTGGATGCTATGCTCCAATGGAAGGAGGAGCTCCTGCAGGAAATTTGTAATGATAAGCTGCCTACCTTTGATTGTGATGGGAATATTCATAGGTTCCTTAAGCAATTTGAGTTTGCAACAGAAGGAGCCTCAGATTGACAAAGCAAAACTGTTAGTATCCTCCTTAGATGCTGGAAGTGCCCATAAAGTCACCTGCTACCTTCCAAATAGTTCCATTTCAAATCATGTGGTAAAGGATACTGTGCTGTAGTTGTTTGGAGGACCCACAAAGATGTTGCAGTGGAAGGCTGAGTTTATGACCATTGAGTTTAAGCGTAATGAGACCCTCACTGTGTTTGCTGGTTAGTTTATGGTGGGAGCTCATGTGTTAATTGGGGTGGGGCTTTATCCAAATCTGATGTGTGCATTGTAATGTCCTCCACAGTGAAGCCATATCATGAGCTTTACAATGCCATGACCCCAATGTCGGATAACAATGTCCCCCTGCTTAAGATTTTGCAGTTGTTGCACTGGCTATCTGTAACATTCCCTCCACCCAATACTGAGCAGAAGCATACTGCCACTGTCATTGGACCTTATTTGGAGAAATTTGGCTATTCAGCTTAGATTTCTCCAAGTTACACTCAGCAGTTCAACTTCCACCCTGGACCTGTTTATCACCAAATGCTCAACTATTGACCTGGTGTAATTATTCCGATTGCTCATGATCAAATTATTGGTGAGGCTCATCTTACAACAATCAAGGATGCAGACCCTACAGGGTTAATTGTTTTAAATGCAGCCACCCTGGACACTTGGCAAAGGTTAACCCAATTGTCATGTTCATCACGTACAGCAGGAACAGTACTACCAGGGAAAAGTCAGAGTGGAGTAGTGATGGGACTCACTACCTCTGCTAGCCCAATCCCAAACGTCCTACCTGAACCTCTAGTAGTCTATTCAGTGGAAGTCCCTCTGTATGATGACGCATTTCTATATCAGCAGCTGTTTGGAAGGGTGAATATATTGACATGAGCGCAAGTTGAGAATATGGAGGAAGAAGGGCTTATGGGGCAACCAAACTCCATACACTTGTCAAATGTATGACCAAGTTTCCCCTGATGAGCTAAACCCCTCCTCCGATGCACCTTCCCTGAATGGAGTAAATGCTGCTCTTCTGGTCAACACTATCCTCCAAGAATACCCCAAAGTTGGTGAGGAGATTATGCGCTTCCTTGAGAAAAAAGCTGTTGTATGCCCATGTGCTAAACAGTCAAGATTCCTCATATTCAGAATGGACATACTGTGATATTGTTGTAGCCAATGTAACGCACTGGCTCCTTCCAATGAGCCACGAATGAGTTGGGCAACAGGATCCATGTTAAAGACCATAGGGCTGACAGGACTCCTGATACTACTCTCCTGGTGCGCGCGCTACAAGATTGGACAAGCACCCCCTGGAAGACAGTTGCAAGTATACTTAACCCCAGCAACATGCCTTGACTCCAAGACAAGGTATAAAGGGAGGCAATAGCCCTCCCAAGCTCACTCTCAAAGTCCAATTCTTGTTGATTTAAGCCAAACTTGGCTGCAGTTAAGCAATATCTTTTAAATAAAACCAAGTTATAAATATAGGAATTTTAGGTTCTTTTATTCAATATTTAGCCAAGTTGATAGAAAACAGAACTGAGGAGCCCCCAGCTCCCAGTTCCTTCCCTATATACACATGTTAAAAGCTAAAATAAAATATAATATAAGCTTATGGTGCCAGCATGAATGATGTTTGGTGTAAACTTTACAGCAGGATCGCGGAATCTTTACTCAACGATTCCATGCCAGTTCCAATCCTCAACAGTTCCGCGCCAGTTCCATTTCAAATCCCAATTGAACTGCGAAACTCCCAAGCACCCATTTCATTCCATTCTCGATTCAAATCCAAATCAAATCTCAAAACTACCCATTTTGCTCATTTTCCGTTTTGTTCCGACTTGAACGCCCATCTTGCTCCTTGGCCTACTCCAAGCTCCGGCCCCTTAGGCGTCCTTGCCAGAACCAATGCCCCCTCCTCCTCCATACATACAGACACAGCCTGCCCTGTCTTACCAAAGATCAGGGCAATGTGATGCTGAGGATAGACCTCAACTGTCACAGCCAAGACCCAAGTCCACGCTATAATAGATACAGGTGCTTTAGTTGATAGAGTGTTCACTAAGTTGGTGGCTAAGTTGACACTCAAACTTGATGTGGAACACCAAATGTTGTATGGGACCACTGGAGCAGAAACCACAATCTCTAAGAGGGCGTACAGCGCACTTCCATTGCAGTTTGGGTTGATTGTCAATGTAGCCTCAGCAATAGTGTTGCCAAATGATAATTATGACATGTTAAATTAAAACTGCGTTCATGCAACACCTTGCAGCTGTTGTGGATATGGTGGAGGAGACCTTTGAAATTGTGGGGCAGTGGATCCCAATTTATTTCACCTCCAGCGAAGTACCCAGAGATCTGGTGCATATGGGACATGTCAATCTCACCTATAGTGATAGTGGAACTTCAACGTGCTACTATCAGTTAAAAAGAAGAGCCTGTGCCCTTCCTCAGCAGATATATGAGTATCAAGGGTTGCCTATCCAAGCTGCTGGGCCTTTATCTATCCCCTCTGGACACCAAGTCCTTTTAAACACCAAGTTAGAGGTAGAAGTACCAGACAGGCTCTATGGGGGGTCATTGGTCCATATCAGCAGTTGCAGCTGGAGCCTCATGTGGCTCCAGGCATTATATTACTGAGACACAGAGAAATCATGGTTTTATTAGCAAACCTACAAACAAACCTTTACAGATCCGCTAACACCAAATAGTAGCGTATTTGCATTTGATATCCGTGGGGGAGGTCCTTTAGGTACATGAGTTTGGGCCTCTGGTCAAATTTGGTCTACCTGTCAAATCATAGCCCAGCGTAATGACTGTGGTACTGTCAAGGAATTAATAGGGTTATATGAAGCGCAGAAGGATCAAGCAATAGCTCTATTTCAAAAATATAAAGAGATTCTCACTGTCAATAACCATGATTTAGAATGCGCATGGGGGTAATGTATTGGTTGGACACTGAATATCATTCTCCCATCAGGTCACAACTTATCCGCCAATCAAGGGCAGCTGAGGAAGTAGTGACAGCAGAGATCAAAAAGCTAATGGAGCAAAGAATGCTCAAACCTTCAAAGAGTTTATGGGCTTTGCCTGTTCAGATTGTAAAAAAGAA
>JAKSZP010009510.1:0-106511 GCA_022478985.1 Massospora cicadina | reverse complement strand
AAGATACCAGAGCGGCACAAGAATTATGCCTTGGTCCATGTCCCCGGGGGTGGAATCCTCCCTGTCCTAAAAGGAAAGGGTAGTGTAAGTCCTGGAGACCAGCCCCTGCAACTGGAAAGGGATCAACGCCCCTTCCAGACAAAAAAAGGGGTCACAAGGTCCCAGCAGACCCTCTGTCACAGCTGAGCGACCTAGCCCATGTGATAGATGAGCGCTGGGTTACTGCATTTTCTCCCAAGGATACCTCATTCCTACCTCTTCCCCCTTCCTCAACCCTGGTAAGTTTGATAGAAGGAGTCTGCAGGGAGATTGCGCAAACCAGAGGGCATGGACAGGCTCCTGGGACCCCCCACTCCCCAGGAAAACTATGTCAAAATTTTTGGGAAACAGCATTTTCCAACGTCAGAGCCCAGCCTGCAAATTCCAGTCTGGGGGAGACGGTCTGGACTGGCTGGCACCAGAAATCAGATCAGGGTATGACTCAGATCTCGAACCAGGTGCAAACAACTCAGACCAATTGCCCTAATGCTCCAAAATGGATCCAGGAAGTTTGGATCATGCAAATAGTTTAATTGAGAGTTCAGTTTGAGTTGCAAACAACTTGATCCAAGGGACCCTGCCTCCTGGGATGAATCTGGAACACCCAAATTATGAAAACAAGCTGATTTAGATGACCAGGACCCACATAAATAGTATTGACTTGGTTTGGCCCCAGGAATGTGGAAAAATTTGCAAAAATTTTCTTGACTTTTGCCAAAATCTTAAGCATCACCCTACCCCCCTCTGAGCCAGCCAACCAAATCCCATCGCCAAAACCCAAATGCCCAATCCCATGATACCTTCCTCATGCAATTTACCCAGTACTTAAGGCAACTGCCCTGCCCAGGGGCAGTTGTCAGTTCATTCTCTTATATTCCATGCTTTATGCTTAATAAAAATTTGAATTCCCCCTTTAGCTTGCCATGGCCTCCATCTGCCATACTTTTTTCTAAAATCCCGCCAATTGATCTGATGAAGCGTGCCATCACCCAAGTTCTCATACTGATGTTCGCTGACTGGATTATCCAGCTGCTTGACCACACCATGCAGCAGCAGATTGCAAACGTGATAATTCACCTCACCCCTGACAATGAACCTGCTGTTTTGTTTGTTACCATGCGTCCGTTTAACAAGAATTCTCCCATCCATTTAACTGCTGAGTTCTTTAAAACTGCTCCCCAGTTAGAGAAGCACCTATGTAGCTCTTCCGCCACTCATGGACTCAGGGTCCACAACCACTTCAGCCACCAATGGCTCAGCCTGCCTGTGGGACCTGGAGCGCCCCTTCCTGGGGAAGCTCAGTCCCAACCACTCTCATGGGTCAGATTCAACCTCTGCACTCACTTCCAACCACACAGTAGCCCCTGTGCTGTCCCTCACTAGTTTGCAAGCTCTCTGATTTGAATCCAAAGGCCAGCAACCATGAACCCTGGAGGAGTCATCATCCTCCCTGCCTCTCCTACCTTTGGGGGTTGCCCCCACAAGATTTACAGTTGCCCCCATTGCACCATCTGGTTTGCCTTGAGGCCTTTGGTACATTAAAGAACTTTTACTTTCCTCACATCCCCAATAGAACTCCACTCTTATTAGTCGCTTGGACCGCTATACCTATGGCATTCTGGGCCCTCCACTGGGTGCTTGAGCACCCCAACTGGGAACCCCAGTCTAGTTATTATTATCCAAATCCATAACATTATCTTGACTGGTATTGACCAGCCAATGTAAGGCTCAACGGGCCACAGGGTTAGCGCCATAGGGAGCTCAGCAAGAAATTTTTGAAGCAAGATCAAAAATTGGGAACTTGAGGAGTTTTTATTGAAAAGTAAATTTAAGAAATTTGACTGACAATTTCCTCAGTGTGTTATGACTTTTTGAATAGTGTTCAATTTGGGGATTAACTTATAAAAGCATGGTAACAAGGCCCTCAAGATTTGACCTAACCTGGAAAACTTTTGAGGGAGGGGAAAATAATCTCAATATGAACTGACTTCAAAGGAATTAGCGGTTGGCTAAGTTGCTGTCAGTTCAACCTCAGATGCCTGACTCATGGTTACACTGCATTTCTGACAGTTAGTGCAACGGCGTCTCACCCAACAGGCAACGGGAATCCCCAAAGGCCACCCACATAGGGGCAGTACCAACTGGTCAGAAATGGGTTCAGTATACCTAACCCACCTGTTCCCGGTCACTTTGGCATCCGTTCAGTCAAGTGAGTAACATCAAACAAAGATCCTGATTTTTAAGGTGAGGGTTTTGAGCTATTGGCAGCGTTTGACAATGGAAGTATATGCCCGTTGGGCTTTGTCCCCAAAGGTTTCAAGGGGAGTTCTAAATCAGCAACATCATTGCCCAATGGCTCGATGCCTCTGGCAATTTTTACTGAGGATTCATCACTAGACAACTTTGATTAAGAGGTAAAAGCCTATTGGGCT
Organism: Massospora cicadina; assembly: GCA_022478985.1. Classification (NCBI taxonomy): domain Eukaryota; kingdom Fungi; phylum Entomophthoromycota; class Entomophthoromycetes; order Entomophthorales; family Entomophthoraceae; genus Massospora; species Massospora cicadina. The sequence continues at coordinate 104,040 of JAKSZP010009510.1, read as the reverse complement.
TTGTCTCCATAAATTTTGGAGCAGGTTTTGAACCAACAACATTTCCAAATGGCCTGATGCCATTGGCGATATTTGCCAAGAATTTGACGCTTGATTCCGCATCTACCAAATGTATGAGCCTGTCAGGCTTTGTTACCAAGGGTTTAAAGCATTTGGACTTTGATTTTGAGGGCTCAGTGCTGTCAATTTTATAAGATCTTTTCAGCTCATGGGGTGGCAGTTTTCAAATTATACCAGCGCAAATTTCCTCAATTTTCTGTACTAATTTGGCTGAGGTAAGCATGGGGACAGGGAGAGGAATCTTTAAGGTGATAGCTGTTATCCAGCGCTTGTCTACCACATGGGTGAGATCACCCTGTGTGACAAGAGGGACAGCCACCCTCTTTGGACCCTTTTTATCAGGAAATTGAGACACTTTTTGGTCTAAGCAGAGGGGATACTCCCCTAGACTTAAAGGAGGCTCTTAGTCAAATAATGCATTCCAAATTATATAATACCTTTGTAGCATATTTTTGATAGGGCTAAATGGTAGGTTGAATGTACCAAGTTGGATTATCATGGGTGTTCTATAATAAAGACTGCGCTGGCACTCAGAATGGGATACCACTCTGAACACCATCTAGAAAACCTCTAGTACAGCCATCCATATTGTAGGATAAAAAAGTATTATTGCAACCTTGACACTAGCCAGAACCAAAAATTGGAAATAATAGTCAGTAAATGTCTGTCAGATTGCTTAAGTTCACATTTAATTTGATTTTTAAGGATTTTTATTTAAACTTAAAGCCAGAAAGATATCAAATGGAGCAACAGAAGAACCTGTCAGAATCTGTTGCTTTATAAGCTCACAAAAATTGGGAATAGAAACAATTGAATTCACCATCAGAAATAATTATGCAATACAGCCACAACTGATTGGCACCCTAAATTGGTACAAATAGTGATTCAGATCCAACCTGCACTAAAATTAGCATTGAAATCTATTGCAAGACACTTTCCTACTTTGATTGTGCTTAGTGTGACAATGCCTCCTCTAGTGGATAGCAGGGTACTCCAAAACCAGGTCATATATTGGAAGTCCCATTGAATAGGAAAAAGGGCTTATTGCACCTGTACCTGTTGGGGATAGGCTCATATTTGCTGGCAGTGGAGGAGAACAGTGGTGAGGGCTTTCTGATACTGATACTAACTTGATTCTTTTTTTCCAGATGCTACCTTAGACTTATCAGCAGAATTTGAACTGGTGGATGCACCCCTTATGAGAATCGCGGCCACCTCTCTGCTGAGTATGGCCTCTGACCACCGCCATCTCACAACACATACCCTAAATTTTCTGTACCAACTCATGGGTAGTTGGAAGAGGGTAGAGAGCTAAGACTATCATGGGACATGACATCACCCAACTCTCATATACCACTTGGGCTAAATTGCCCATGGTGACAAGAAGGATGGCCGCTAGCTTCCTCCCCTTATTGATGCAAAATGGGACTTTTGAGTAAGCTGCAGCGGTTATTCCCCAAGGCTTACATTACCCTTCCTTTTTTGAACTGAGAAGCACCACCCTAGGAACATAGATGAGTGTAACATTCTTGTGCACTTTGGGTAGCATGATTGCCAAGATGGATGCAACCTTCTGGGGAGGGCGGGGAGTGTCCAAGTGCGAGGTGTGGTCCTCCAATAACTTGCAACAGTTTTCACAATTGTGGTATCTAATCCAGCTGATCTCATTGGATGAAAATACCATCCAGGCAATCAAGTAATATACTATTTGACATGATTTCTGCAATGCCAAGATTCCATACACCTCCACTTCTTCTGAGCCCTCAATCACAATAGGTTATCTGATGGCAGGCTCCTTCCGCTTAAAAGATGACAACTGAGAAGCATGGAGAACCAAGTGCTGCTACCAATGAGCAGGGAGGGTTAACCAGAAAGCCCCATTTCCCAAATCCTCCACCACCATGTGAGTGTAAGAAGAGTGTCTATAACTCTCCTGTTCCCAGCGTGGTAGTGCACAGCGCACAGGACCAACGCCAGGGAACTAGTCAATAGTACAAAAGTTATCAGAGCCCAGCAGTGGGTGCATGAGCTAGAATAACTTAGGTAGAGAAGGGTTATTAGTGGAAGAGTTAACCAAAAGGGAGATCACGAGGCTTGGAGGGGTGATGTATGGGCGCTCTAGGTGGAGGGAACCTGGGTGACCCAATGGTGCGTGAGCAGATAAATTTAAAGAAGATAAAAGAAAATGGTTAACGTTATGTGAGACCTCCTTAAAGAGGTCTGCACACAGGATTGTCCAAGCTAACATAAATTAAAAACGGTGTACCAGAAAAGAATTTATTACTAGAGAAGAAGTCAACCAATGGGAAAGATTGGTCTTCGACATGAGGAATTTAAGGAATTTTGGGAAAACAATCAATTGAGGGAAGTGGGTCTAAGCTGAGGCGCACCAATAGGCGCATGCTTCCATCTGGCAATACACTGTATTTAGTAATCAACCAAAATCTGTTAGTTGATTTTAAAAGTGGCCGATCCAAGCTGGAAAGTTCAAAAACTGAACGTTTTCCAAGACTCCATTAACCTAAAAACTGAAGCGAACCATTTTTATTTAATGAAAAGCTGGTTTGTTTTAACACACCTGCTATTATGCAGGGCCAAACTTCTCTAGCATCCCTGGGACCAACCTGGGCATACCTCGCCTCTACCCAGCGTTGATCTAAGGTATATTTGAGATCAGGGAGGCCAGCCAACTTCACCTTCTTGGCCTCCCAATATGCAGCTTTGTCTCTTGGATTTGTCCCCATGATTATGTCATTTTCCAGTCATGACAGTGAGGACTGGAACACTTGATTATGGACTTTTAAGAAGGAACCATCATATGCAGGTGTTGCATATTGAGAATAACCAACAAACCCACCTTAATCTCATGAGTGGGGAGGCACTTGCAATATGTAAACTTCTTGTAATCACTTATTACCTTAGTCAGGTGCCCTCAAACCAGAGATTGAGTACACTAAATCTTCTTCAGATTATTCTTAGCAGCAGTTACTTCAGGGTGAAGACAGAGATTAATAAGGAAGGAGGCGTTATACCCCAGTGTAGACTCGTAATGAAAGAACCCTGTAAAATAGGTGCATTGTTGTAAACATCCTGCACCATGGGAAGATCATAGGTCCAAGTATCCTGTGCAACAGAGGCATAAAAGTGTAGGTATCTTTCAAGGAACTAGTCGACCCATTCCATATGACCATCAGACTGGAAATAGTATGCCGTGGACCAGCACAACTGTATTTTTTGGATCACCAAAATGACAGACCAAAAATGAGCCATAAAATGAGTCCCCCAATCACTTACTATCTCCTAGGATACATTAAACATTGAGAAAACATGGTTACAAGAAGCTGGGCCATCTTTTTGGAAGTAATAGTGGACGTACATGGAATGAAGAGAAATATTTCTCTAAAGCATTCCATGATCACCATAATAACGTTAAACCCCTTTAAATGGGGGAGCTCAACAATGAAGTTGATGAATATTATAGTCCATGGACCATGTGCTTGATGCAGTAGGATGCATGAGACCATTTATACCTGATCAATCAGACTTATCGTGCACATGTCATGCTATTGGCGATCCACGCTGGAAAATCCCTGGAGATGCCTGTCAATTGAACGTTCACTTTATTAGATCAAGGCACTTTTTGTGCCCTGGTTGGCTCACCACTGGGGGATCATGGTGAGCAAAGATTACTTTATCCCAGAATTGGGGAGGCACCCAAACCTGGGCACAGAACAAAAACTGCCCCTTTAATACTGAGTAATGAGTACACTTGTGGCTTGGCACACCCAACTGTTCAAACAGCTCTAGACCCTTAAATCTGGAGATTTGACCCACCAGTATCTATAATATCAACGGCACATCCAGTGTTCAATCAGTCATAGAAATTAGGGGGAGGATCAATGGCAAGAATCCATGTGGAAGGGATCACTGTTGTTAACTATTGCAATTCCTCCTCTAACAGACTTAGGGAAGGGTTGCAACTCAGCAGGTCAGGGAGAATATTTAGCACCACTTTACAAGCTTGTGCTTGAAATTAAAGCTGCACAAGTCGCGGAAAGTTCTAGACCTCCAGTGCCCCAACTTCTGGTGTTCTAGGAATATATAAGAGCTTGGTGGTCCATGCAGATCTCCACTTCATGTCACGCACCTTGAATTAGGTATTTCTAGTAAATGAGCAAATATGAAACCATGGCAAGCTCCTTGAAAGATATAGCCCATATCTATTCTGAGGTGAAAAACTTATGTGAGAAGTAGGTGATGGAGTGTTCCGCCTCATCCTGATCCTAAAGCAGGACCTCTCCCACTGCAGCTGTTGAGTCATTGAATGCCATGAAAAAGGATAGGAGGAGTCAGTGTACTTGAGGACTAGTAGCGAAACAAAAACTCCTTGATTGCCTTAAATGTGCACTGGAACTATGCTGTCCATTTAAATGGAACATCCTTCCCCATCAGGGGATGAAGAGGTGCCATAAGATGTGAGAGTGCTGGCAAGATTTTTTTCAAGAAAAATGTTCCCAAAAATCTATGCAGTTGCTTTTTCGTGATAGGCGTTGGCCAGGAAAGAAAAGTCTTAAGTTTGATGGGAAGTATAGTATAACCATCTTTTAAGACAAGATACCCAAGAAGGTAACCTCTTCCCTGAAGAACTCACACTTTGAAGGCTTTAAATATAGATCATCTTTCTTCAGTGCCATCAGTACCACTTCCAAGTCCCTTGCATGCTATTCAGGGGTGGGGAGTGAACCAGGATATTGTTGATGTACGCTACTGCGCAAAGAAGTAAAGATCACTTAGCACATCATTGAGCATCTACTGGAAGGTAGCAGGCACATTATGTAGTCTAAATGGCATCACACAAAATTGAAAAGTATCTCACATGGAACAAATGACCATCAGCCATTCCTGTCCTTCCACTACTCAGATTTAATGGAAGGTGTTCACCAGATTAAGCTTTAAAAACCCAGGATTTATCAATTGCCTGACTGATGGTTTGCTCAGGAGAGAGAAGAAAAGGTTTATGCACAATGATGTTATACACATGGATGTAGTCTATGAATAGTTATAATGTACCATCCACCTTATGAGCAAAAAAGTTGAGGAATTGATGAAAGAGGATTTCTGCATAACTCACCCTTTCATGAGCATATTTTTAAACATACCTCCAGGGCCTTATCCTCTTGCTTCATAAATTGATATATGGGAGAATTGACATTAAACAATCCACTGTCATGTGAAAGTCAGATATAACTCAGAGTGGGAGGGAAGACGGTTGGCCTTCTCCATATCAAACATGCCCTTGTATTTCAAAAAACTAGAAGGGAAGTCTGGCAGAAAATTAGTGGGTGAGTAAATTCAACCAACACCACCACTCCACCAGGGGAAAAGGTTTCAATGAGTGGAAACTTGCCACACGTGAAAAGATATTTAAAGGACAAAAAAATTGGAATTAAGGTGAACATTAAACTATTTTCGCCGCCACCACCCAAACCCAGTATATCAGGAAATAACATATATTGCACCATGGTAAACTGGTTGCAGAAGCCAAACTTATGCACTGAGAACGATACAGGGCATCTCACCATATAACAAGTCATTGAGGATGACTATGCACTCAATACTGAGAGCCTGGCATCAAGATTTAGGTCCAAATCCTGGTGACCTGTAAGCTTATAAAGTTCCCAGCTGCTCCTGTATCCAAGAGAGACTCAACGGATACCACATGAGATCCCAACTGCATTTTAATAGGTGACAAAAAGTATGCATGATCTTGTTTATTACCAACTGCACAAGACATAATTGGAGGAAGGGGTACTCACTAGCTTATCACTTGCTCATCCTAAAGAAAGGAAACTGTGGCTTCAGACACTTGGACAACCTCAACTTTAACTTGCCATATGGCAGACAACGATTGCATCAATAGATTCACATACATCTGCTTTCCAGAAGTGTCTAAGTTGACACTAAAATACTATCATGAATTCCCTAATACGGTGGAATAGGAGGTAAAATCAGTGGCAACTGGGACAAACAACGCCCCCACACTCATGACCCATCCCAAATGGGTATAATGAGAGGAGACCGCATACCTGAGCATTCTTACACTTGATATGGGGTAAATTCCACTGTTGTTTAGGTCAGGAGATATTCTTTAACTGCGGCATAAAACTGTGCTTCCAAAGAATGGACCATCACTTTAGAAAACAAAACCTTACCAAAAGGTTAAACCCTCTGTCTATAAAACAAAGCCAATAGCAGTCCAATCATAAAGGAGGGTGGAGAAAGGTTAGAATTAGGTCACTTCATTATGTCATGGACCGTTTTAAAGATAATATTACTGCGCTGGCACTCAGGATGGGTTACTAACCAGAACACCAGACATAATACCTCAGGTACAGTAGTCTATATTATGGGATGAAAAAGTAATAGGGCAACCACAGGCAGAAGCAGAGATTCAAAAATTGGAAATCAGTCACTAAATGTCTGGCAGACTTCTTAAGTTCACATATAATTTGAATTCAAAATTTATTTGAGGTACACTAACCAAGGGATGGACATTACCAATATGCTTTGAGAAAAAAAACCAAATGAATGAACAAATGGAACAAAAAACAAAACAAAACCTCCAATCCGGTGGAGTAGAATACCGCTTACCCACCATGGTAGAGGGGAAGGGGGGTCAGAAATATCTGCTATAGGCCTATTTTTCATGATAGAATCATAATGGTTGTAGTATCGGACAAAAGCAGAGGCAGGGCGATGAGCATTAGCATGGTGAGGGTGGATGGAGGTGATGTATGGGTCACATTCCTCAAGATTAGCTTGGAAGACAGCCTCAACTAACTACGTAATGTGGTGTTCAGCTTGAAGGGGGGCATCTGTGAGTTGAGCCAAACTTGTTATACTTTGTCAGATGATTTTTGCAGGTTGATTGAAAGCTGCAAATTATGCAACGTGTATAACAGAGTTATTGGCAGTATTGGCTAATTTAGTGATTTCCTCCTGTGCTGCTTTGAAAAAATCAGGGGGAAGCTTATTGTGCTCAGGCTCCATGGAATTGGTCTACTGATTGTGCCACCGCTCTATGGAGGTTTTGGCAATGAGGTGAGGTCACCGCTGCTAATTCAAGCTGGTGGTCACTTTGGTAGGGGATGGCATTGGGTTTAGGAGAGAATTGTTTGGGGGAGAGGGTTTTGTCAAAATCAGAATTGTAAACTTTGGCCCATTTATAATTGAACTGGCTAAGAGTTTCATCAATTTCCTTATTTGTAATAACTGTACTTCATTTGTCAACATCGTCCAATAGGTCCCAAGGATTCTAGTTCATGAGAATAGTAAGACAAAATTTGGTTGGGTGGTGAAAGGCAAATGGGTAGATGCTTGGGTGTGAATGGTGATCCAATACTGACTCTGATTGGATGGGTTGAATTCAGGTGGGTTAATGTTGTTGAATAATTTGGTGGGGGCAGTTTGCCCATTATGGCCCATCAAGTGTGAATGTCAAGTGGGTTGGGGCAGCAAAACGCCCCATTCAGATTCCGCTGAAAAAGGTACAGAAGCTACATCAGAGGAAGTGTCATGGGGAAGGTCTTTTTTTGAATAGTTGCCCAAAGCAGAGGGACAAATTTGGCAACCATTATCAACATGAGCCTAAAAGAAATGCTCAGGTGCTGCTGCAATATGAGCATGGGAGGATTTGTTGGCTATGGCAGGGTGGTGTGGGATTATGATGGCAGTTGCATGAGGAGCAGCAAGGTTCTCTGCACCAGAGGGAACAGCAAAGACGAGGTTGGGCTGAGTTCCATAAGCCAAAAGCCCCACCATCAGCTGTTTATTAAAAATTTGGGGTGGGAGGTGGGAAGGGAGGGACATAAATGACACCACCAGTGTGTTGTCAGAAGGGAGGTGAGTATGGTTAGTTGGAATGGGAGTGTTTTCATAAGTAAGTGGAGTCAAAGCTGCTTCAGCGTCCTCCTCCATCTGGAAGCCTATGTTGGAATAGCCCTTAAACGGGAAGAAGTCAATTAAGCCAGCTGGTGCAAATACAGCGGTGGCAAGTTCAATTTTTGCTTTGTCAGCATATAAGAATAAACGCCTATAGTCGACACATAGGCAAAATCAAATATTGGATTGAGGGAGAGCGAGAGGATGGGGGTGAGAAGGGTGGATGCGTGCAAGGTGGAGCGCTAAGTCCCATGGGGGGACAAATCAGCGTGAATAGGTTAGCGGGCTATTCAAGCCTGTCCAAACACATTTGCCTATAGGGCGGAAAATGCTAGGCAGTGGAGCATCATTGCCCCACACTGGAGCAGCAGGCGGTGGATCTGCAGACATTAGTAGGAAAATGGACATGCCAGACATTAGTGATAAAATAAACTTTTTTATAAAATTTGCTCAAAAGTGAGATTGAGCAGAAAGAAAAGTTTTCACATATAATTTGATCCTTTAAGATTTTTTAATTAAACTTAAAGCAGAAAGAGAAAAAATGGAGCAACAGCAGAACCTGTTGGGGTCTGTTACTTTTATACGCTCACAAAAAATAAGGAATGGAAACAATTTCATTCACCATCAGGAATAATTATGTGATTTGACTACAACAGACTGTCACCCTAAATTGGTACTGATACCTATTAAGATCTGACCTGCTCAGATAAATTAGCATTTATTTTTTTGTGAGACACTTTTTACCACCACAATTCTACTTAGCATGTATACAAACCCTCTGATGGACAGCAGGTTGTGCCCATGGCCAGGCCAAATATGGGCGATACCATTGTGTAAAGAATGGGTTTATTGCGCCTTTACCTATTTGAAATGTGCTCATATTTGCTGGAAATGGAGGAGTACAGCTGTCAGGGTTTTCCAAGACTACCATTAATTTTGAGTGATTCATTTTCACCTATGCTGACTTAATTTTACCAGAAGAATCCAATTTGGTGGAAGCAATCTAGTGGGGAGAATTGCTGCCACACCTCTGCTGATGATGGCCTCTGGCCACTGCCACATCCTAACACATACACCAAATCTTCTGTATCATTCATGTGTAGTTGGTAGAGGTTGAGAGAGGCGTGACTTTCAAGGGATATGCCATCACCCAACTTTCATCTACCACATGGGCTAAACTGCCCATGGTGACGAGAGGGACAGCCACTGGCTTCCTTCCCCTCTTAATTCAGAACAGGTATTTAACCCAATTAAGACACAGGGATTGCTCCCAAGGCTTACATTGATAATAAATAGTATCACTTAGGTCAATTGTTGGGCATATTCTTGATTCATACCTTTTTTCAAACCATCTTAATTTACTGCCTCATGTGCCACCTAGTGCATTTGTCACCTTATATTCAAATGATTCTTTCATTTTGCTTAGACAGGATTTCAGTTTGGTGTATATTAGGCTTGAATTGTTTGATGAAATTTTCTAATATTAATTTGAGATCTTGACTATTGATTTTTACACATGATTAAATGGTGTATTTCTTTAACCCCCTTTTAAAGTCTAAGTGTTGATTCTGTATTGGGAGTTGAATGGTCAATATTATTTCTAACATGTTTGGTACCTTGATATCTGACATCACCCCTTTAAGAATATTGGCAGGGGAGTACTGACGTAGGAATTAGCTATGTACGCAAATGATATTCACTCAAGTTTTTAAAAACTTGACTGTGTATTTGTCCTCAAATTTGTAAGTTATAGTGTATGGCCCATATGTTGCAAATTTTACACCCGCTATATCAGTAACTCTGTTAGTGTGCCAATACAAACAGTATGACGACTGCTGGACCTTGCTATTACCTTCATAAGCTAACTTTCACTACAGGTCCACAGGCAACCCACCAACCTTGCATACCAACAACTTCACCTTGGCGCAATGAGCCCTTTAGGAGGCACACAGCAAGCCCTACACCTCTCTGGGTGATTCTCAGCTCTGTCTATCATCCCCTTCAGGGTTAATTCCCATCAGTCCCCTGTTGTTGGTGGCCAGTTGACCAAGTTCCCGTGAGGATTCCCTGTAGCTCCTGGTATTGGGTTTGGTAGCATCAACCACCCTTAGGCGAAGTTACCCAGCACCTAACCTTAAAATATTCAGCGTACTCTCCACCACTGGCTACCCTCTGGCCACCAAAAACAATAAAAGAGTAGGTGAGAGAAAGATCTTTATTAAGAGGAGATTTAAGTTATTTAAAACTAGGAGACTTCATTGGCAATCTGATGCCGCCTATCAACAATTATCATCATTTATTGCTGGCAAACCAACCCTATCTTCAGCATTCCACTGGCAACCATTCACTTAAAACTCATCCCAATCAAACGTCAAATATTAGTTTAATTCATCCTTGGCATCAGTCATCAGTTAATAAAATATAGATTATTTTAAAAAATCTTTGAATATCCTTGACATCAGTTGTCAGTATTCATAATGCTAGAAAGCAAAATCATCAATGCACACCCTTATCAGAACCCTCAGAATTCAAAGCCAGCAATATGATTATCCTCAGCCTAAGTCACCAGTAAATCCCAAATGATTAACTGATTGGATCATGCTTGGTTTCAGTTGCCAGTGATCCTAAAAACTCAATGATAAATTAGTAATCCGCCATAATCTAGATTAATAATTATATTGACATCCTCAGCCTAAGTCACCAGTTTTTAAATTACTATTAACCTTAAATCTATTAGGAATTATCCCTGGAACTTCAAGATAGCTCAACCCAATAAAATGGGGGTCACAAATTAATAACTTTTATATTATCAATAATAATAAAACTAGACGATAAATCAGCAATTGCCCCTGACTAACTGAACCCCTAACTTTAGATACCATGGGAGGAATTTATTTGGTTAAATTCCCAACACCATCCCATATGGAATCTAATTTTCCTCTTAAGTGCGGTAAACAATTTTGATAGTACAAGAATAGTTTCAAATTTTAAAAGTGGTAAAGGTTGGTGAGATGTATTTGCTGCTTGCCTACTCTTGTAACCGTTTATCTAGATTTTTCATTGCCTTGTATTGAAGTTGTAATTTTCTGGCTAATCTTTTTGACACTTTCTCAGGCTCTTCTGTATTATCACTGGTAACTTCACTAGCTAATAGAGCCATAAATTCAAGTTCACTCCCATATAAGACTTTGAAGGGTGAAATTTGATGATTTGATAAAAACTTATCCTGTAAGCCATCAACACACTTGGGAGATATTGGTTCCAGTGTAATAGATCAGTAGAGACCATCTTGCATAATATTGAAACCAACGTTTCATTTGCTCTTTCTACATTCCTGTTCATTGGTGAGTTGTAGGATGCTGAAACTAGTATTTGAGTTCCCATGCTCATAGCTAAGATTATCATAACTCTTAAATTAGAGTTTTTCCCATGGTTGTATAGTAGTACATGTGTGCAACTTTGCCTGATAAATATATAGCTGATATGAAAAGTTAGTGATAGCTTTGGCGGTCTTCATGGAAATAGTGATTGCTTTGACCCACTTCATGAAGTGATCAATCCAAACAAGGATGTATCAATTTCCTCTTGTGGATTCAGATAGTAGACCTTTGGCGCCTGAACTGATGGTATAGGATGGCTGCTGAGAGGTCATGGGCTTATATTTGTACTTGGCCTTATGCAGCATCTGTTTTTTACAAGTTATGCAAGTATATAATACTTTCACTACAGAGTCCAGTATTCATTCTTAATAGTAGCAATATCTGATCTTTTAATAACTTTTCCTGAATCCTCCATGTCTTAAGGTATTGTGGGCTTCCATTATAACTAGTACCCATTCTGAAGATCACAAGTAAGGTAACCAGTTGGTTCCAACTTTCTTGTATAGTAATATATCAAAACTTTTTTATTTTGAGTCTGTTGTTTCAGCAGCTTTTTATTTAGCTCATATTCATCCTCCCAGGAGTATGGCACCATGAGTAGGTCGTGTAACTGCTCATCTTCACTATTGTCTAGGTGTAGTAGGGGAAACTCAGTCTGTCCATCTACATTCATATGCTTTGTTCTAGATCAATGCACAATGTTCATGTCTTATTGCTGAAGTTTGCGAGCTCAGCAGGTTGTCTACCTGTCAGATCCTTCATGTTCACATCTGCTTTAAAGGAACGTGGTCTTTAACAACTGTAAAGTTTGTATTGTACAATAAGGGCTGGAAATATAGCACCGTCAGGAGAATAGATAAGCACTTTTTTCTGTGACGCTGTAATTTTGATAAGCTTTTGAAAGTATTTTTCTATAATAGGACACCGGGTGACCAATTCCTTTATCATCCAGTTGTAATAGTTTGGCTCCTACAGCTAAGTTTAAGGCATTTGTAAACAGGATGAATGGCTTCCCATAGGCTGGATGTCATAGAATCAGTATTTTCTTCAAAAAATCCTTCATGGGCTCAAATGCAGTTCTTTGCTCTACTTTCCACATGAAAGGGATGTTTTTGGAAAGTAAACGGACAAGAGGTACAATGAGATGAGCAAAATTAGGGATAAATTGATAATCTTAATTTAAAATAATTTTATACGAGGTGGGATGACCTTGGGACAAATATACCACACTGATAGAGAGGATAGAGAGTAGGGATTGACAATATAGCAGTGGAGGACAAAACCCAAGTACTGGGGGTAAAACCTTCCTGCGCATGTTCTTATAGGCCAGGATTACATGATCTAACTTCACTGATTTGCTTGGTCAGACTGAGGCATGGTGCGCAAATCCACATGTATTGATATCCTCTTGGCGCAAAAATGCAATTAATGCAATTTCTGCCACGACGGGATTGGAACCCATGACATGAGGGGTGATAGTGGGACGCCCTCCCAACTATGCCACACCCCCTAATTAGGGATAAATTGATGGTAACACATCATTCCCAAGAATACCTGTATGTCTCAGAGACTCTTTAACTCAGTAATCTTAGAAGTGCCTCAAAAATATCATACAAGAGTAAAATTCCTTACCAAATTATGATTTATCTAAAAAATTTCCATTTACTTCTTGTAGAAGGTACATTTCACATATTTTAATTTGATGAGGTTCTCTTTAAGCTGTTGAAAAATTGACTTAAGGTTGTCCAGATGATTGATAAATTTTTTTAAACAACATTATATCATCTAGGTATACAATCACTCATCTTATTTTTAGATCATGCATGATGTAATTTATTACCTGTTGAAATGAGGCGAGAATGCTGCATAATTCAAGAGGGATCCAGGTAGGTTAAAATAGTCCTTCCATGCATATCAACGTGAATTTTTCTTGTCCTTAGGAGTCAGATCCATTTGCTAATAGCCATAGGCAAGGTCTAATATAAAGGAGTAATTTGAGCTGAGGAATCAGGCTAGAACCTCATCAATTTATGAATCAGATGTCCTTCTTTGTGAGGCTGTTAGGCTTCCTGTAATCCATCACTATTCTGTGACAACCAATTTTTTTTTATAAGTACCATGGAAACGACTATGGACTCTGGGAGGGCACAAGTAAGCCAGCTTCTAATAGTTGTTTTAGCTCAGTCTTCATGTATTGCTTCTCTACCTTTGGCTTAATATATGGCTTTGATCATATTTAAGTTGAGTCTTCTACAGTGATACTATACATCCAGTATTTAATGTGACCATAGTTTAGATTAACTCATAAAAATCACATTGGTAATCTTCAAGGAATTTATGCACTTTCTCAAGTTCCTCCTGATTTAACTCATTGGATAATTGTACTTGAGGGATATAGACAAATTAAATTATTGGTGGGTAGGCTAAAATAAAGGTGAGAGTCAGCATGCAGACCTCAACTCGCTTAACTTTAGAGGCTGACTAGCTGCTCAGGGGGTCTACTCTGCACATATTAGGCACCAGACAACTTTTGCTAACATCACAATTGCTCTCACTAAGCAAATCCTCCTAAGATGCTACCCCTTGGTGAATTAATTGCTTAGCTAACTTTTCCGTGCCCATGGCAAACTTCCTGACACTCTTAGATATTCTTGACATACATTGGTCTTTGGACTCAACAAAAACTTTTTACCTCTTTCTTGGTGTTGGACAATTACAAGTCTGATTAATTGATAAGAGTGCTTTGTCTCATAATAAGGAGGAAAATGAGGACAAAATTGGCCAGAAGACCCTTGCCAATTTTCAGTGGAATCCTTTAAATTGGGGCAATAAAATCAGAATTAAATCTTGGCTTAATAACCAAGAATATCATGTAATCAAATTGCGCTGACTATTTGGCCAATTTAGCAGAGCCCATCAGAGGCTCTTCCCCAGGCCATCACCAATTTAGTACAATCTACCCTGCAGAGGATGGCCCCTTTTATAGGGCCAGAAGGGGTCCTGAATGGTAAAAATTTCATGCCCACTGATTAGGTAAAATAATTAAGTCATTACCTATGGTCATATTCTATCTACAATCAACTTTCCATCAGTTGTTTCATCAAAATGAGGCGAGTTTTCTGAGATCCAATAGGTCAAATCTCAATATTTCCTAATTTGTATTTTACTAAGAAATCTAACCTTTGAGCCTTAAGATCATAAGTACTACGTATCAACTTATTAAAAGGGTGCTTTTTACTTATCCCGCGGGTATTAGTAAAAGCCTTAAAAAATTACTTTTCTAGTATTTATTTTCAAGTCTTTTATTACAACTAGTGGTGAGTAACCCCCTTTTTATTCTCTCAGCAGTAGCAATTAGTATCCTCCTGCAAAATTGTTAAACTCTGGGGCAACTTAGCACCAGAGAGCATAAACCCATCCCATAATTTAACACTTGGCATTATCAGAACCAAGGTACCATTGATAGAGTTTCTTCTTCCAAACAGGTTGATCCCAGACTGGTTATTAATGATTACTAATTTGATACAACACAAGTTAAAACAAAAAAGGATAAACTAAAGAATATGTAGAAAGGCTTTTATTAGTTTAGAAATTAAATTATATATATTTCAGGGGAAAATTCAAGATATGAAGTAAATGGAATATTGTAAATTACTTGGGAATATATGTTCAATGAAAGTATTTTCAAGATCCTCTAGTCAAATTGCGTCTGAAATCTGCTTTCATCTCTTCACTTTTTTGATACAATTCTTGTATGTGTGAGCTCCATCTTGTGGCAGTTACCCCTGAACATGGATGTTCAGGGGCCTTTGTGCTAGGTCCAGCTTATGGGTCTTTACTCATTGTGATTGTTTTTGATTTTGGTTTAATATCTAATTCAATATTATGCTTTATGACTTCAGGTAAAGCAATGGTGCTCTTATGATGCACCTTGCATCATGGCTTCAAGTCACTCTGAAAATTGGATGTTGACCCAATTAATTAATATCAAATGTCAAGCCTCAGATGGTCATGTTGGGGGAATTTAGTACACTCATTGTTTTGTCACCAGCGGAACTCAAATCATTATGGAACCCCAAAGTTATAAAATGGGGTCTTTTTCATAGATGATTTTAGAGGTGATGTCATCTTCATAAATAAACTCTTCTGACTCAATAGGGCGAAAATATTTTGCATGACATTACCATGATTAAACTGAAAATTACTAGCTCGCCCTCAACTATATAAGGCCTTGATTGCCCATCCAAATGCCTGGTTGCCAGTACTGCCACAAGTTTGGGTTGCTTGCACTTATTCCACTGGTCAAGAAATGACCAGTACTAAGTCACAGTCCTATCTGAGACACTTCCCCTTCTAAGACGAGACCTGGGGAATGCTCAAAGGTGCCAGGCTTTTACTAAGTAAAAAACAATGTTAATATTGTCATCACGAATTGAGTATTTCACTCCTCTCTATTGGCCAACACATTAGCAGGCCCAGTCCAAATGCATGTAGTTTCTCTGGTTGTGTTCCTCTTAAATGTAAAACAAAACCTTGTCTCCAATGCTGAATTTGGTTATTTTGGTTCTTCTCTGGCTCACTCTTTGGCTTGGAGGGAGACTAGTTTCACTGTTGCTTGAAGAATCTAAATGTTTCTAATTGACTCTTCAGCCAACTCCTGTTGGTAACTTCAAGATGGTAAATTTCTTCTATCCGCTGATATGATTGGTGCAGGAGGGTAGGCAACTCAGCCTATTGCTCATATAGGACCTTGAAGGGGGACATTATAATCACGTGGTGGTGGCTTAACCAGTAATCCAGCAGTGCTAATTGGAGATACTGACTTACTTTGACTTGCAATTAAAGGCCATCTTCTTTAAAATGCCTTCTAGGGTCCCATTGGCTCTTTTGACACTTCCTTAGGAGGATGGATTGTAGGGGTAGTGGACTGCTACTTCACCCCTACAAGATCCATTAACTTCTTCACTATGTCAGTAATAAAGTTTTTCCATTATCTGACAAGAGGGTTTGAGGGCATCCGTGTCTTATAATCACCTGGTTTTAAAAGACGGGGGTAATGGAATTTATGGTGTACATCTTGACTGTGGACGCTTTGACCCACTTAGTGAAGTGGACGATCTCCACCAGGATGAACTTGGTACCACTAGAGGATGTTGGCAACGGTCCCACTACTTCAATAGAGACATTGCTGAATGGTGCAGTGGGGGGAATGGGCGTAAACTTGAATCAAATTTTTTAATAAGTGAAAACTGGTGCAGGGTGCACACAACTCCAATGCTTGGTATACTTCGTCAGACATGAATTACCAATAGAACCTCTCCTTGAGGTAAGCTAACTTCTTCTTAAATCATCCATGGCTCACATGCTTGTGAGACTCCATCACTATCTCCATATAAACAGTGGGCAGAATGTATAATTACCATTCATAATGACTCTTTTGCAGATTTTCATTGACAAGCTGGGTGACTTTAGAACATCTGCGTAGGACGCTCTTGACCTCTTCTGTCTTTTCCTGCCAAACTTCTTCAAGGAGCCTAATTAGGTCATACAGGAGATTGACTCTAGTGCCTGCAGTTGGAATACTGGTAGTCACAACAAACCATCCGCGTTAAGGTGTTTGTTCCTGCCCAATATATGATTTCAAAATCATATTATAATAGGAGGACAGCCTAACGGGAAAGGAGTCCTTCTGGATCCTTCATGTTGCTTAGCCAGTAAATTGATGCGTGATCTGTTATTACTTTTATATGTAATATATAAAGATAGGGCTTCAAGTGCTTGACTGCTCTGTTTACTGCAAGGCATTTTAATCTTGTAACTGTGTAATTCTTTTCTGCCTTACAGAATACTTCAGAACAATACTCAATTGGGTGCTCTACCCCATCCTCATCTAGTCATGCTAAGATTGCACCAAGTCCCACATCACTGGCATCAACGTAAAAGTAGAAGGTCTTCTTGAAGTCCAGATATGCCAAGATTGGTGCTTCTACCAATCGTGCCTTCAACTCTGCAAACGCCTGCTTCAGGCTCAATTTAAACTTCATCTTCTTTGTAAGAAGGTAGGTAAGGGGCACCACCAAGTCTGAAAAATAAGGATATTAACTTCCTGTAGTACCCCATCATTCCAAGGAACACTTGAACGTCCCTCATACTATTAGGTGGTTCCATTACCACTATTACATTCACTTTCTACAACCTGAGGCTTAAATCTGGATGGACTAATCTTGTGCCCCACAATTCTAGTTTTAACTAGTTGAAAGTACATTTTCTTCTCTTCAGTTTCAGAGTGGAAGCGCACAGCCGCTTAAAGACCTCCTGGAAGTGCTGCAAATGTTCCTAAAACATGCAGCTGAACACTGTTATGTCATTGAGGTATATCAACACACTCATTAGTTTAAAATTGCTGAAGACGTAATCCATCGCTTGTTGGAAGGTTTCAGGGACATTATAGAGCCCCTGCAACATCCTTCTGAGTTCAAACAAACCCTGGTTGCTATTTTAGGCGCATTTTTCATGTTCTTTAGGCGAGAGCTCTATTTTCCAATAGCTACTTGATAGGTCTGTTGGGCTTTACATTAGTCTATGTGAACCTTTAACTTTAGGGTTATGATACAGTTGTTAATTTAATTGATGTCAACTTATATATTGTTACTATTGGCGTTGGTTTATATCTAGTATTAATTAGTGAATATATGTTTAATTGGTCCCAACGCCCAAAATTACTAACAATAAGTTTTAAAGCACTGAGCAATTTCTCCATAATTATGTTGAGTTCATGACCTAACAAATTCTGAATAAATCGCCCCATTTAGTGCTCCACTGACCAATGAAGTAGGTACAAATGTCTGAACTGAATTAATATCACCTTGATATAATCCCAAGGTTATAATCAGTGTTTATCTCCTCTAGTCAACCGCCTTATGTTACCTATAATGCCTTGCTCTATATTCATTCCTTTATGGCAAATAATGGAAACTATTAACTGGGTTACCATTATTGACCTAATTTCTGCTATAATGATGTATTCTGATCCACTCTAAATCTAAACCTGTATTTTTCCTTTGCCTCCTATAATCCTGAATCTGCTTCCACCTTTACACTTGTTAATCAGTTATTACTCATCATAATCCTTGTTTTCTTATAGTACTTTAATAGTACTATTATTTACATAACAAACTTACCCTCTTATGACTTGATTTATTATAATGATTAATGTTTCCCTGGGCTATTTAAGCCTATTGTATTACGTTAGGTCCTAAGGAAAGCATCCAACTACTTCTTGTCAACTTGTCCATCAGTAGAAATGCCAAGTTGATCCATGGACAAAAAGTTTTTAAGTCTCCCAGGCGCTTCAAAGCATCTTTGATGAATGGAAGTGGGTAAGATTCCTTCTTGTAATCTTGTTTAAGCGGCATAATCCATGACGACCCCATGGGTATCATCCTTCTTACGCATCAGCAACAAATGAGATGTCCTTGGGCTCTTGGATGGACAGATTAGACAAGATCTGGCTAACTGATTGAGCTCTTGCACAATGCTTATGTTCTCTGTCTTTAAACGGTGGTAAGGTTTGGACTTAATGGGATAGCTGAACTGGTGCTCAACCTATAGACCTCCTCTTTGAACAGGTCATAGTCATTGGGGCCAGTGCTGGAGATATCATTAACTTCATCCGCAAAGTACTTCCAATTCTTTCTGTTGCTTAGTGGTCACATACACAAACCTGAGCTTGTCAAAACCTCCAAATGCACGTATGGGCTCAAAATCTTGTCAATTGGTCAGGTGGCTAGTGCTACAACTTTTCCTTTTCTACTTGGGTTGGGTAGGTAGTAATGTTCCTCAAAGCAAGGTTTATCTCTCCAGAGAGGGTATTGTAGAATCCTGGTAAATTTGGGATTTTTACTCTCAGTTCCGTCTTGACTGTACACTTCTAATATTGTGTAAGGAAGAATCTTAACGCTAATTGACAAGGTCAATCTTTTTTGGTCACCTGGTTAAATTTCTATGCTTTAACTTGCGCTCAAGGGGAGTTCTTCTTCAGTGCTAAGGTAGGCAAATTGTTTTACACTCTTGTCCATTAAGGTGTGATGAATTAATTAGATTGATTGGTCTGTTTCAACTAGGAAAGTATGCTGTTTTGAGGTTTAACGTCCTTATATCTGAACACCAAGGGGAGTTGGTAGCAAGGAATGCCAAATTTGCTTGAAGTAAAGTCAATCTTTGCCCCAAACTCTAGAAGAAAATGTGTCTCATTCAGGAAATCGTAGTGATCATTGTCCAACTCTACTGTGGAGCCATCAGAACCATGCACCCAAATCATAAATGTAAAGCAGAATAAGCTCCTAAGGCATGGGTGATGTCAGGTTCTGCATTACAGTGTTTCACATTGTAGTCAATGTCAGGCAAAATATTAAGCTTCTTTATAAGTTTAAAAAGAATATTTTCACTGGAACCCCAGTGTCTAGTACTGCCAGTATGTGCACCTTCTGGATGATAACTTCCACTTTCGTTACATTCTTGCCAAAAGGGTTTTTAGTGGCCATGACGTCGTTGGCAGTGTCCTTAAATTACTTCAAAATAGCAGCGTTTGTATTGGTCTGTGTAGTGTCTTTGCCATCTGATACCACATTCTTGAAGGTATACGCGACCAACTGTTCACCTTCTTCAACAGAATTTATCACTCAGATAAGCTTATTCACTTGGGCCAAATAGGTATCATTTGATACAAATCTTTCAGCACCATGAACTTTTAATCTAGCTGATACAGCCACTGTGCTAGAAAACCCTAACATGTGGTAAACTGTACTAGCCAAGTCTTCATTCTCATGGTCATCCTCACCCTCAGTGAAGATCCACCCAATTTATGGTAATAGGTGTGTCCTCTTTGGGTTTTTTTCCTTGTTTTTAGTGGTAACTAATGAACAAGATCAATTCAAGTACCCAGGTTAGTGACACTTATGGCACGTAAATTCTCAATATGGCAAGTATCCAGGCCTTTGTTGCTCTTCTCCTTGGGCTATTCGACCTTATTGTCAGCAACATAAATATCATCACTAACTTTTTGAGGGGATGTTGTAGGTGCCAATGACTTAAGATTAGATCTATACATCCTTTGTACGTCAAGTAGCGCCTCCTTAAACGCTTTAAGAGACTTTGCACTCTTGAACGCCAAAGTCAAATGCATCTTCAGAATAGGATGAATCTCCAAGGAGCTTAACAAACAGTTTTGGCGGTGGGAAGATCCATTATTTCTGTTAACCATAACTTCAAGGACAAGGTAGAAATGAGAAGCATAATTCATGACCAGCTCATTTTTACACATATTTATAAACAGAAACTCTTGCTTCATATTATGGACATCCTGTTCACTACCAAACTTAGAGAGTAAAATGCTCTTCTTCAGTCCAAGGTAACCCAGATCTCAAGCTCACGCTGAGGATCTCCTGAGCCTAACAGCTCATGCATTATTGTAAGTGACATCCTTCTTGTAATTGCTAGCGCCATAGATGCTATTTTCATACTTTTGTATGGAACCAGCAATTGTCCGTTCTCCAGGTATGTACATGGTCTAGAAATATAGTTTAAAGTTTGGATATCCTCAACAAGATCAGCGTGCATCATAGCTGTCTGGGTACAAAATCTGACCAGTTTTTATGCACATCTTTGAGCAGTCCACGCGGGTGCCTCCATTATAGTGATAGGCCGAGTAGATGTAGGCTCTGGTACAGTGTGCATTAGTGCCTTCAGATCCTTAATATTCTTGTCCTTCATGAGCAGCATGTTGTCATGATTCTCCAAGCGCTCTCTAAATTCATTAAGTGCGATGTTGGTTTTGCCATTCTTTTTCTCGAGATACAAGTCTCTCCTCAATGTTCTTGATAGTTAGTTCCAGTTTGGTAATTGGTGAAGGTCCTCTCACTATGGGTAGTGAGGCAATTCTAGCTCTTTTAGAGGTCTCTTTGACAGCTTAAGATCATTACAAAAATTGTGCACTTCAAATTTCAGGGTACAGACTCTAGTACGGATGGTATCCTCCTCCCTCACTAGGAGTTCAGAGGAATCCTCTCCGCACTCTCTGTGATACAGCTCTATATTCTCATCTTTTCCAGTTTTCTCATAAAAACCATCACGATCATCGCTAGTGCCTGATGGTGCCACTCCTGTAGTGAGCACTAAAGTCAGCGCGCTGACCTCAGCTTGCTTAACTTTAGGCGGCTAACTCAATTCTCAGGGGATCTACACCACGCAAATTAGGCACCAGACAACCCTCACTACTATCAAAGTAGCTCTCACTAAGAAAACCCTCCTCAGATGCTACCCTTTGGTGCATTGATCGCTTGGTAAACTTGTTCACGCTCTTGGCAAACTTCTTTGCACATTTGGACATTCTTAACATACATTGACTTTGTGAATCAACTAGAACCTTTACAATATCTTTCTTAGCATTATTATCACCAAGGTATCCTTGACAGAGTGTCTTCTAAACAAAAGGTTTATAACAGACTGGTTACTGGTGATTATTTCAGATTGGTCAATCCCAGACTTGTTACTGGCAATTACTAACTTGATACAACAAAAGTTAAAACAATAAGGATATACTTAAGACTCTATAGAAAAGTTTTAAAATAAAAAGTGAAATCTTATGTACTTTAGAAGAGAAACTCAGGATATTTATATGAAATATTATAGGTTATTTGGGAATTTAGAGTTCAAAATTGAGGATTTTTCAAGAACCTTTAATTAGATGGTGTCTGACTGCTGCTTTTGTCTCTTTGCTTATCTGATATAATTCCTTTATGTGCAAGCTCCATCTCGCGGCAATTACCCCTGAACCTGTATGTTCAGAGGCCTTTGTGCTAGGTCCCACTTCTGGGATTTGGCTCATTGTACTTGGTCTTGATATTAGTTAATTGTCAGATCTAGTAATATGCATCTTAACATTGGGTTAGAGCAATGGCGCTCCCAGGATGCACCTCACACCATGGCTTTGAGTCACTTGGGAAATTGGATGACTGGCTGATTTAGTAATATGGTCATTTAAACTTTTGATATTTTGCCAGTGTATACACATTTGCTCATTGGGGCATCCTTGGTGTAATTCAAATTATTTTGGACCCCCAAAGGTATAAAATAGGTTCAAATTTCAAATGAATTTTGGGTGACGTCATCATTACTATTACAAAATCTTCCAAGGCAGCAGGGTGAAAAGTATCTCGCATGACACCACAATCTGGCTGAAAATTATATAGCTCGCCCTCACATATAAATGGCCTTGATTGCCCTCATCTGTAATGGCCTGGTCGCCAGTAAAGCCACCTGTTTAAGGAGTTGTTTACACCAATTCCACTGGCCATGGACTGATCAGAAGAACTACTAACAGTCTCATCCGTGTAACCTCAAAATTTTGAGAGGCCTTGTGTGGCATGTTGAAGATCAAGCCCTGCAGATCGTCAGTTATCATCCTCAATCAGATAGCTAAACTGAATGAACCATTAGTTTTTGGAGAAGAGTGGTGCTATGCTACAAGTTTCTAGGACACATGGGCAACAAATCTCCCTTTGACCCAACTTTCATATAAAAATTCCTTACACGCGTCCACAAGGTGTATCATGTATGCTAACTTAGGCTATAATCCTGCTTTCACCCTTGAGCCAAAAATTAGCAATAATATCCCAGCTGCAGACAACTTCGCTAAGCACATCCAGAAGGTGCACCTCCAGGTCCAACAACAGTTGACCAATTCCACTAATGATGCCAAGAAGTTTGCTGACAAAAAGAGGCGTGCATAACATACTTTCTAGTAAGTTATTTGGTCACAGTTAATACCAAAAATTAACATCTCAAAGTTCTATGTCATAAGTTGAATTGTACGCGGACAGGACCCTTCTCTATATCCCAAGTGCTAAATAATGGATCCCTTACTGTGGAATTTCCCTTAAACTGGAAGATCCACAAATCCTTTAATACCGCCTCTTTAACACCATCTAAATGATAGAAGCATGTAGAGGTAGAGCCCATCATGGTATAGAGTGCTCCAGAGTTTGAAGTAGAAATAATCTTGAACTCTAGAAAAGTCAAACGCAGTTGGCAGTAATTGGTCTTGTGGAAAAAGTTCTCATCTTTTGAATATAGTTAGGTTCCATCTAATGATTGAAAAAATTGTCAAGAGTTGATTTCTGAGTTTCACAAGGACAACCACAAGGCCCCTCACCTTCCAGCCCCAGAAGGATGCCCTGGCGGCCATTAAACTCCCCACCCTCACAAGAACTATGCCTCAGTTAAGGCCCCTATAGGGGGATTAGACCTTATCTTTCTAGGAAAAAAGTGTAAGGCCCTTAGCTCCAACTACTAATCTGGACAGGGTCATGCACCACTTTAGGTCAAAAAAGGCGGCAAACCCCAAGGCCCATCCCCTCACCTAGATATCTGACCTAGGGCATACCCTGGATGAGAGATGAGTGGCTGCTGCTCTCTCTTGCCTGCCACACGCCTTTCCTTCATCTACCTCTCAACTCAAACCCATTCAAGCCTCAAAATCTTCATTTTTCTATAAAGAAAAATTAAGAAATTTGTGCAGAATTTGGAAAATTTTAAGAAGCTCTCTTCCATGGTCCTCATTCCCTGTCCCCAACAGGGGGCTCAGATTGAAGTCAATTTGAGAGAGAAAAACTTAATAAAAACCAAAATTGAGAAAAAAGTCAAAAAGAAAGGGTCAAAAATGGGAAATCAAACCAAACAACGTATATTGAAATTGAGAAAAGCAAATTTAGACATTCAGAAGTCAGAAAAACATTTTGAGAATGGCTTTTAATCATCAGCCAATACTTACATGGGGAAATTGGGGATCAAACCTAATTTATTATTGAATTTAAATCAGAAATCATTCCCCTTACTGTAGTTTGGCTTAGTAGCCTCCATTTACACAGTCTAGCTTAAAACCCAGCATCCTATCTTTAGTAGGGTAATAGGTTATTGTCTTAATTTTTCTTTGAAAAAACTATATCTAAAAAGGTCTGAATTTTATTTATTTTGTTAAGATTTATATTAAATCCACAGTTTTTGTGGCTTCACATTAGACAACACTTAAGGTTCACGGTTAAAGCCTCGATGGTAGAGGAACCTTTAGGTGCTAGTTAAAACCAAACTGTTAGAAGCTGCAACATTATAATGACAAGGACACTTCTCTAATCTCCTCCACCCAATTTTTATGAGGTGCAGATGAGTAGTCTTACCTAATGTTGTGGCTGCTGAAGCAACCACATTCAGAGGGAAGTTTTTTCATGGCACGTTATCATCCTAACACAGCTAATACAAAACTTTATTTAAATTCACCTGTGCATGAATTCAGTAGCCTCTAGAAAAAAGCTGCTAGTCTGAATCAGTAAAGTAAACTTATTTTAACAGGTAACCCTATCTATCTTGTTTCCTTCTTTTTATATTATTCAAAGGTTCTGTAATCACCATCAAATTGATTATTCCCAATGATATGTTCCCAGTCCTGTTGATTCACAGTTTTGTGATTAGGTTTTTACACAAAGACTAATTTTGGCAAGTATTACAACCTTATGTCAATACCACCTATTACAAAAATAGTTCAGTTTAAGGCTTAACTTTATAATACCATTTGTTCTTCTTCCAAAAATCTAACACCTGACCAAGGTAGAATTATAAGTATAAAAAGATCCTGATAGAATTTGCTGAGAGCTGATTCTTTAGCTCTAGCCCTGGATGATAGCACCTAGGAACAAAAACCTGAACATTGAGTATGTTGCTGCTTAGTAAAATCAAGTACTTTATCCAATTATCATTCAGATCCTTAACAGACAACCTTCATACCTTTGTACCAAAGTACCAGAATTGGTGAACCTTTTTTTATTACTAGATGGTCCCAACCCAAGAATTGGTGAACCTTAATGATAATTTTTTGTCTTGTGTAGGATAGGAGTGATGTTTTTATGTGAATAACTTCCATATTCTCAACAAAGAACCTCTTACACAAAGATTTTTTAAATGATAATGCTCTGTAGATTATGATTCCTCTTAAATGCCTTATTCTCCAAGATAATAAATGAGCTTTCCTTAGCTCACTAGATTATGTTATATATAAAAATTGAATCAGTAATTATCACGTTAAAATGTCTTTAAAATTCTGGGTAATATTGCTCAGGCTTTAGTTCAGCGTAAAACAAAGAACTTATATCTTGGCGTAACAGTTCTATTGACTGTAGCTGAAGTTTGAAAATAGGTTTAAAGCTGTAAACTAGAAGAGAGGTCAAATAAACAAAAAGATGGGGTGAAATGGACTTTATGGAGTTAAAAACATTGATATTTTAGGAAGTGTGGACGTGGTGCCTAGGGGACCTTCATGGCCCAGTACAATCAATCTTTTGAATTCTTCCAGATCAGCTGCCTGGTCAACACCCTCATTTTTCTGTGTCATCCTCATTACTGCAGGGGTAGATATTACACCTCTTGAGGTTTAAATATGGGGATAAAATCTGAAGGCATCTCCATCAATTCTCATGCATGTGATGCTTCCTGATCAAAGCTCTCATTAGTGCCTTCAGGGACAGGTTTCATTCATGATGGCTTGAGAGTTGACTTGTTAAGGCTCAATCCAGGAGTAGGGATCTTAACTCACTCATTATCTCAAATCTCAACAACGCCCCCCTCAAGATCCTGTCAGATGGGGTATAGGGCTTAAGGAATTGGCTATGTACTAAGTTCACCACTGTCCCTTGATTGACATTAGCAATTGAGTACTCTGAGTTCACCTAATGAATAACCTTATAAGATCTTGGAAAAAGAACTTCAAGATTAATCTGTTGACCTCCAGGTCAATGGTGGTAAAAGAGAACATGGTCACCTACTTGAAAACTGGGTAAGGAGGGTCAGCTGACATTAAAATATGACGTCACTCTTTCTGTGGTGGTGACAATGCATTGCATGGCTAGAGTTTAAATACAGACATTTTAATGGCTAAGGACTTCATAGTTAGATTAAAAGTTCTCAGGAGTGGAGATATCAAGTAGGGGCTGAAATGCTTGATAGTTGGGGAGCACGCCCATATAGAGCTTCATGGGGACACCTTGATGATTAAATGGTAGCTTACTTGGTAAGCAAGCAAGGCGCTGGATAAAGAATGGTTCCAGCAGGTAGGGTTGGAGGCGGCCATCTTCCACAGGATAGAGATGAGGGTTCAATTAGCATGTTATATATCCCCATTGGTTAATGGGTTGTAAGGGGTAGTGAAGCTCTGGTTAGTTCCAAAAGCGAAGTTAGTTCTTGGATTACCTGTGAGGTGAAATTTAGCACAATGTCCAAAA
This sequence comes from Massospora cicadina, assembly GCA_022478985.1. Classification (NCBI taxonomy): domain Eukaryota; kingdom Fungi; phylum Entomophthoromycota; class Entomophthoromycetes; order Entomophthorales; family Entomophthoraceae; genus Massospora; species Massospora cicadina. The sequence goes on along the minus strand of JAKSZP010009510.1, from coordinate 77,333 downwards.
AGTAAAGTTTGTGAGCATCTGTTTTGGGTGAAATGGATTGAATAAGGAATAGGGCTGTGATTTTTGTGGTGACAGTTGGGACAGAAATTACATTGTTCCAATTTAGTAAAATGGCCCACAGCTAATAGGATATATTATGTCCATGTAACCCAGTGGGTAGAGGTCCCACTATAATGATGATAATTACAATAAAGGGACCTGAAAGGGCAAACCTGAGTGCTGATATCAAGAGCTGGCCCAATATTGGGATTGGAAAGTCATACAAGCTCCTAAAACTTCCTGGATGGTCTCAACCATTCAGTACCAATAGCATCGTTTCTTTAGCCATTTGTGGTCCTACTTCACTGCTCCATGTCCCACGACCATATGCCCTTCTAGGATAATATATTTTTAATATGGTATATATAAAGAGCCATTTCTTATTGACTTTCTTATACAACATTTCTTTCTTAATAAGAATGTCTCAGGTCATTTTTTGGAGCTTAGCTTGGACTTAGGAGTCTCCAACTCCCATTGTTTATGCCACCCAATTAGATTATACAGTCAGTCCTCCTTGAGGGTTTAAGCGGCCAGTACTGGCATCCTAGAGAGACCATCAGCGCTTTAATGAATTACTCTTGCACAATGCACTATAGCGAATTTGTAGTTTTGCAGCCTTAGAGCCCATCTGGATAACTGGCCATCTGGATATTTCATCTGTTGCAGCTATTTGAGCAAGAAATGGTCAGTGACGATGGTGAAATGGGTGCCGTAGAGGTAAGGCCAGAAATGTTTGATCACCAATAAAACATCCAGGCACTTGCGCTCAGTAATGCTATAGTTCCATTCAGCCTTGCTCAAAGTCTTGCTGAAATAAGCTACTGGAAGGTTAACCTTATTTTTCATTGTGCTGCAATAGGATGGCACCAATGGCAATATCACTAGCATATGTAAATAGCAAAAAGGTTGATAAAAATGCAGGTGAACTAATATAGGCATAGCACAAAGGGCGGTCAGCAGAGTATTAAACGCCTGTTATTGTTCAAGACTCCACTAAAAGGGTACTATTTTTTATAAGAGAAAGATTAGAGGCTCAGATAAGTTGGCAAATGGGGAAAGGACTGACATATAAGCCCACTATGCCAAGGAATACTTAAATATCCCTAAAGCTCTAAGGGCGTGACATCTTCTTGATGGTGGCAACTTGATCCAGAATGGGCTGGATACCATCTTTTGAGATTTTGTGACCTAATATTTTTATTTTAGATTGAAAGAAAGAGCATTTTAAAGGATTAAGTTTTTATTGAAGCTTTTTTAAGATGGCTAAAGAGTTCCTAGAGATATTCCATATGATTTTTGAAGGTTTGGGAAAGGACAGTGATATTGTTGAGCTACATGAGGACACAGGATAGTGTCAAGTCACCTAGGATTCTATCCATGGAGCGGTGAAAGGTGGTGGGCACATTGCAAAAGCCCTGAAGCATCCTCGTTGGCTTGAATAGATCCTCATTGGCTATAAGCGCACACTTGGCTAAATCTTTGGTGGCAAGTTCTACTTGCCAATATCTGTTGGTGAGAACCATAGCGTAGAAGTATTGATACCTGGCAAGAAAGAATAGTGAGTTGTCAATCCTGCAAAAAAGGGGTAGCTGTCCTTCTTAATAACGGAGTTAAGCTATTGATAGTCAATCACCACACAATGGCTGCCATCCTTCTTCTGAACTAAAACTAGGGGGAGGCCTAAGGTCTACATGAAGGCACCAAAAAGCCCAGCATTAAGTAGTTGTTTAATATCAACAACCGCCTGAGCTTCTTCACCTTACTTTTTTGGTAGGGTCAGGACCAAATGGGGGGAGCGCCTCCAGTTCCAAATGATGTAGGACACCAATCATTTTTCTAAATCATATGTAGAGGTTGAGAAGAAGTCTGAGTACTTTTCTAATAATTTCTAAACCTGACTCTGTTGCTCACTAGTGAGCTCTTACCAATACAAACGTCGACTAAAGCTACTGTTAGGGGTGTTTTTAACCCAAAATCCCTTAGACTTTCAAAGCTATGAACGTTATCAATGGCCTCAACATGAAGGAGGAGAACATAAGCGGCTGGGTATTAGGGCCACTATACTTAGTTTGTTATCAAGGCTATCCAGCAACACTAATATGAATTAAGAATAGGTGAGATGTAAAATTCTAGGACAGGTTAGGACCTCCTCAACTGATGGGTTTTTTAGGCCTTGGATCTCCAGCAGGTATCTAGAGGGAATGTTTATGTGAGCCCAGGTGCCAATAATAACCTGGGACTTTGGCAGTATAGTGGTCATCTTGGGAAGATAAATGGGCATTCTTCTTGTCCATTGACTGCATGAGGTGGCATCTTTATTTGAGAGCTCCTTATATCATACTTAAATCAGTTGATTTGCTTTCACTCTCTGCTATCAAACTCAAGCTTTAGCATCCGTTTAGTCCTTTCATGAGGTTTAAAAAACCAGTGGGACCCAGTGTCCTAGCAGGGATAAAAATCACACATCATAGTATACTATAGAAGAATAGTCTCAGAGAATATGAGTCCCAAGGAGAAGGCCATAGCTTGGGTTATCTAAGGCAATGGAGGGGGTATTCACAGAAAGCTTCCCAAGAAAATGGGTAAGAAAGAATATGTTCCTAATGTATCAAGCACATTAATGCCCAGCTGTGCCATATTCCATGTAATGTGGTAATTCTGGAGCAATTTGATGCATTTCATTAGTTTGGATGAGATGACAATCATGAGGAACCACTGTTGACAATGGCATGAATAGGGGTTTTGTGGACTTGAACAGCGACTTGGATGACCAAACTTCTGAACCGCAGAGTTAGTGTGAGAAACATATGAGATTCATTAGAAGAAAAGTAAGAAGTATCAGGTTCTTTATTATCAATGGGCACCAAGACTTCCTCTTCTGGTATAGCTCAGGCTCATAATAATTCACTAAATGTTCTTGGTGTGGTACAGGTATGTCAGCATGAAGTGCCTCATCCTTCATGCTGATGGAGCTTTATACACCTCCTCAGAAAGTCTTTTACAACATTTCTAGACACTATGATGGAACGAATTTCAGTAAGAGCATTGAGTTTTAGATTCTTCTGGTTTTTGACATTGTGAACCTGATGAAAGCTGAAAGAACTGGATGTGGTAGACTTGGGATGTAGGGATAGATGCAAGTATTTCATTAAGAACTTCCTTAATTTTCCAAAATTCAAGTAAATCTATTCTTCTGGTCAATCATATGCATTTAGGCCTTGGATAAAGTCCCAGTGTGGAGATGACTGCAGTTGTGGCGTCATCCAAGAAAATATGGTTAGTATTACTAAGGCTATGCTTGGGAATAGAAATGGCTGGAAAACCCCACAGGGCTTTCTCCTTTATTCAGATGCATACTAATGAACGCCTGCTTTTGATTGTACATGGTTTGGTTGCTTCTAAATTCCTTGATTAGGGCAGTACAGACTTGTTCTCAGGTGTGATATTCCTTTATATTAAGAATCATAATCTTCTAAGAAGTGCTATTCAGACAGGAATGGTACGCTTCAACCTCTATCATTTAGTAGCCTCCTCCATGGAACTCTCTTGAACATATAATAAGGAGGTGATGCTTTCCTGGCCAGGGGTAAACTTCTTGAAACTAGGCTTAAAATTAATCACAATAGAAGTAAAAAAGGGCATTGATACCAGGAATCACTGCAGGCTCAGAGATCTCAGTTTCCATATAGTTGCAAAGGGCCTGTTGATCCAGTCATCATCTCAACCCATTGAGCCCTCTTGAATGTCATCCCAGTTTTGGTTTAGTAAGGTAATGAAGGCTTTCTAAGCAACTTGCTTCTTTAATGCTTATTTATCAGCACATTGGAGAAGCAGCTGGATCTCTAAGTTATTTAAGCTTGTTTCAAACCCTTGACAAGTTTAATCATGCTGTGCAATTAAATTATTGGTGAGCTTGGTGAAGGCACTTAAATTATCTATCTCAACTGGAAAGGCTATTAAGACCCTAAGGTCAAGAGGGACTCCATCCACTCAGAACTTGCATCCTTGAGCCACATTGCATATTTGATTTCATAAGGCAGCAAGAGCTGTTAGGGTGTCCTTTTTCCAGGAATTGTCATGGTTTCCAGAAGTAGGCAACACAGGACTGGAGGGTCCTTCAAGGCCCATAGGGACCTTTTGGCTCTTCACTCCCAAAGGTGATGTTGTGAAAGGCTAACTCCTGGTAGTGCTGCTGTGGGGTCCTCAAAAAGTCCTTAATTTGGTAGAGGTGTTGATTCCAGGCAGTCTCAAGATGCTGCATAATATGATTAGATTGGTCCTTGAGGTAGCCCAAACTTTGTTATCCAACAATGTGAGTTGATTATGAGCCTCATTGATTAACAGATGGTTATTGCCAATGGCTTTCCATTTGTTGTAAGTGAAGGAGGAGGCCACATTATAAAAATTGAAAATATTATGTAGGGTTTGATTAAGCTCAAGTTGTTAGGAGACTTCATGGTAATGCAACTATACTATTTGTGGATGTGGTGTATGATGGTATGGATGAAACTTCAGAGATAGCATTTATTACCTTTCAGACAATTACAAGTATGATTGTTATAGTAAGAGTGCTTTGGCTCATAATATGGACAAAATTGGCTAAAAGACCCTGGCCAATTCTCTGTGTAACCCATTGAATCAAGGCAATATATTTATTAATAATTCTCAGCTAAATAGCACAAGAGTAAGTAGTCAGATTGCTCTGACCAAGCAGCAGAATCAAAGGAGCCCATCTAAGGCTCCCCTCACTCCATATATAATTTAGTCAAGCCACTTACGCAGGGACCACACCCATTTATAGCTTCAGTGGGGGTCCTTACAGGTGATAAATTTTTCCCAAATGGCGATTGGTTCCAGTATATCAAATCCTTACCTAATGGACTTGTCCTACTCACATATTGACCCCTCTGCAATCATTCCGTTGAAACAAAGTGAGTTTTGATAGATCTGATAGGTCAAAGCCTCATATTTCCTAATTTGGATGTTTGTAGCTTATACAGAATTCTTAGGCCGTCTTACTACAAACCTTAAATTGTTTAAATATTAAGCAGCAACTGATTAGAAGGGGTCCCTCTTTAATCCCATTGCTCTCACTAACAAACTATACAAAAATTAGATTTTTATTGTTATTTAGTTTTTATTATTTTTATATAAGTGGTCATCCAAGTCCCTTCAAAAAGTAGGTATTTTAGCAGTAGATATTGAATTTCTCCTGCACAGATTGTTGAAATTCAGGGTACCAAGCACCAGTGAGAAAGCAAAAACTCCTGGAGTCCAACAGTACCCAAGATCAATTCTTCCATGGACAGTAGAACTGAGATATATAAATTTTTTATCCTGGAAGGTTAATATAGCGTGGAATGGACTAAAGCAGTGTTTCACAGAGTAAATGCTATTAAGTAATTGTTAGATAATCTCTTTAAGGTTCTCCTATTGAAGTTGATACTGATCATATCAATGGAGGGTTAGGTAAACTGGAAGGTAGCCCAAAATGCTAAGCTTTCAGGCTGCATAGGAGGTGCTTTGTATTATAAAATTAGGATCTATCAAGTTGTTCTTCTCAACTGATTAGCAGGTTGTTTTTCTTGACTGCTGTTATTCTCATTTTTGTGATATATACTTTTACTTGGACAGCTTAAAGCCCCCTGTAGTGAACACTACTTACTCAGTGTAATAGTTTTCTAGACTGTAATCAAAGTTCAAAATTTGCTCAAAGCTGTAAACTAGAAGAGAGATCAATTAAACAAAAAGATTAGGAAAAAATAGACTATTTTATTTTATAGAAAGTGTTTATATTTATAGGATGTGTTTTGATGTGGTGCCTAGGGGACCTTCATAGCCCAGTATGATCAGGATCTTTCACAGCCTTTTGGATTGACCACCTGGTCAACATCCTCATTTTTATGTGATGTCCTCATGACCGCAAGGGTTGGTGAAGTGCCTCTCAAGTTTTGGAAAGTGGGGATGAAATTCCTGAAAGCATCTCCATCAATTCCCATGTGCATGATGCTTTCTGATAAAAATTCTCATTGGTACCTTCAGAACAGGTTTTTGACATAAAGGCATAAGAGTTGATTGACAAGCCTCAATCCTGGAGTAGGGGTTGTGATTAGCTCATTATCTTAATCCTGACAGAATAAAGAAATCATATAAATATTAACAGTTATATATAGATCTAAATCAAAAGTGAGGTTAATTGTATATATATATATATATATATTGCAAAATAAAAGTTATAAACTATTTTTTAATTTAGCACTTAAGTATTTATGGCATATATTATAGAATAGAAAGCTATTATTTATTTCTTACTTTTACATAAGCTATAAGCTATCTTAAGTAGCAGAACTGCAGGCATTGGGATTGGAGGTGCTATTGATAAGTTGAATTATAAGTTTAATAGGGATAACAGATATAAACTGACATATCATAGATAGCCTTTTTTCATAATAGCTTTGCATTATAAATTTTTATTGGATTATCTAGATTTTAACTCACCTCAAAAACAACTTTACACATGTAAGCTTTAACCTCATGAAAGTAAGAGTGATAAGGTTAATAAAATAGTATGCCTTGTTATAACAACATTAAGGGGGTGTTAGCTTAGTGGGGACAAGTCATATTATCACCCCTCACAATGAGATTTCTAATTTGGTTGTGGCAGAAATATAATATTTCTGTGTTAATAGTTAGTAATGCATGTGGAGTCATGCATCATACCTCAGTCCAGCTAAGCAAATCAGTGAATGTAGATTATATAATATAGTTATTATATTATATATGGGGAGGTTTACCCTCAGTACTCATAATATGTCCTCTTTTCCTATATTTTCACTTTCTATCCCAAAACCAGCGTGGTACATCTGCTCTAAGGTCAATCCACATTAAATAAATGATATAAAAAATCAAAGATTTTTATATAATTGAAAATAAGCTTTAGGTTGTCAGTTTATATAAATGAATTGGACATGCTGTCATTGATGGGTAATTTTTATACTCAAATATGCAGCTAAAATTAGCTTATTAGATTTAGTAAACCTGGATTTATCTACTTTTAACAAAGTAAGTATAAGCTTTATTTGTGAAAAGTGGAGTTATCCAGTGTTACTCAGGTTTAAGAGCTCACACTAACAGCCTAAAGGCTGTGCCTGCACTACTCTTGAGCCACTTGGACTAATAGCTTTGCTGTTGCCCTTGTGGCTAGTGATCTGGTTATCCTAAATCTACTTAATAATCTATACTAACACAGAGGAACAAAAAAATTTGCATTGTTGAAAACACTTGTTCTTAATTAATTTGGGTGTATTGATTTTATTTAAAAAGTTTTTTTTACTGCAAGCTACAGTTCTTTTGCAATTCATATTTAATAATTTGCATATTAATATAAAATTTTTAATTTTTTCACCGTTTATTTCAACTTACAAATGTGGGATATTATCTTAATCACCTTTGTAATAATAATATAAGTCATTTAAATATAAAAACATGTACAATATCATACAATTATATATACATTTTAGAAGTGCAAAGGAATAAAATTACTTATTTCTGCATAAATATGACATAAAATACTATAAATACAAACATATGATTTTTTTCTAACTATAGCATTGATATGTACATACAGATGGAAGATGTTGTTAATTAATGTAATAATATAATATAGAGGGTATACAAAACTCATTCAGTCAAGAATTTGAACTTATAGCTCTTGCATTTGTGGACTTGCTCAGGATAGTCTCATTTGATACTCCAGCAGTAGTCTGCCTTCATATGCATATCCTATCACTCTTGATAACACTCTACCATTGTCTTCAGGTCTTGATAGAATTGTTCCTCCTGCTCATCACTAATATTCCCAAGGTTTTTGGGAAATTAATCAAGATAGCTATTCAGAAAAGTATCTTAATACTCATATTGTATCCAAGATTACAAAATACCTTTAATATCCTCTGAACCAAAAGTACTTAGTTTCTGCCTTCTTTAATCCAAGAAAGTTGTCAATAACTGCTACAAAAAATATCTATGCTGCTCTCTCCTTTTGATCTATCACCCAGATAATTTTCTTATCATATATGAGGGATCAAATATGAGAACTATTAAATATACTTGCTTTTTTATCAGATGACAGACCAGGAAAAATGGAAACAATGTATTGAAAATATTCTAATAATCAGAGCCTTTATGACTTGCCTTATCAAGCCAAGCTTGATGTGAAGTGGGGGAAGATGATTCTGTCTCAGCTATATTGTATAAAACTAGAGCATGCACAGGAAAACTGACTTCATATTTGGAATCACTGATGCCAAAATACATAGTCTAATTAAAAAAATCTCATGCAACAGACAATTTTTTGTTCCCCTGTGTAATCTACTTAAAGCTCTAACACTGATTTTATTTAGTTTTGGGCAAGCAATTTGGTGAATTATTTGATAATATCCATCAATTTCACCCACTTGCCCAAATAGATTGAACCTATCAGACTCAAAGGTTTCAGATGTCAGCCAATATGGCAGTGAATGTGTTTTATTAAGTGGATATATTTGATGTACCTTTTAAGCTCTTTCTATTTTAAAATAAAATTTATTGAATTCCGTGTGATAGCCAGACAAAGTCATTGGTCACAATTACTTTGAGATTATGATAATATATTTTATATATACTATTCTACTGAACTAACTCTTAGTTGCATAGTATAATGACCGTTTCATAGGCATAGTTGTCTAAAGTTAGTTTAAAAAAGCATATAAGTTTTATTCGACTTGAAAATAACTAGAAAATAAGCAAAAAATACTTTACCTCTCTTTGAACGAATTTTATCAATAAAAAATATCTAACAATTTGCTAAATATTAGAAATGTTCAAAGCTGTTTACGAAAACTATAGAATCCCGTGTAAATTTTAGTTGATAAATAAACAGTATCTAAGACCTTAATCGTAACCTTATCCCGTAAAAACGTATAGATAACTAAACTAAAATGAGTATAAATTTACGCGAAGAATTTTAGTATGAATAATTGATAGTTTAAACGCTGAAAGTTTGTCTTATAACGCAAAAAACTTAGGGTAGCATCCTAGTACTGTCAGTAGGTCTATTCTTTTAACATAAAGGCCCAATATAATTTCAATACGTATTATAAACCTGCATTACTCCTTTTTTCTTAGATAAGCTATTCGTCTCAATTTAAGCTTATACGATTTTCACAATAGGCATATATCACATTAAAGTTTTTAATCTACTCTAAATTAAAATATAGCACCTAAGGTAGCATATAAACGTAAAAAGTACAAGTATATACACTAAATATACATGGCAAACAAAAAATTACTAAAGCCTTCAAGGAGCTTAGCCCTGAGCAAATTTATTGTATAGTTCATAAACTACCGCTTATAATTGGCATCAAACGAGGCAAAGGGAAGCTAAACATCAGCATATACTCTTTTCGCGCCATTTTCTACGCACTGGGGAATTTAATCCTGTTCTGAAGAGCCAAATATTCTGAGAAGCGCAACAAAAAGATTGAGGACATCAAGGTAAAGTTCCACCGAAGCGACGATATACTCATCAGGGTTTAAACGATTCATTATCAGCTGAGTGTCGACGATAATATAAGCGGAAAAAAGGAAAGCAGAACCAATCGCGATCGCCAGATTAAGCCCTGAGCTGAACGGGAAGAAGGTCTGGATAAAATAAACTATAATTAAAACCCAAAGAGCCGCTCCCAGGTAGGGCACCAGGGATGTAAAGTCATACCTAGTTTGAGAAGCAAAGAGAGTAAGAGCAACAAAAATCCCCAGGGTAAGGAAAATTGCCTGGAGAACGACCTTGGAAGAGTAAAAGCTAACCAACGTCCCTATACCAACACTTTCAAGAAAGGTAAATGATGTCAACAGGATGAAATTTGTGGGATAAGAGTGGCGCTTCCAACAAAGGGCGAATATATTCAAGATGGCGCCCAAACATGATATCAAGACGACCCAGTAATTACGGAATAAAAATAACTGAATAGAGTTCACCGAAGCAAAAATAAAACTAAACAAAGCTGTCCCCAAAAGTTGGACAGTAAGGATGGAATATACTTTCTTAATAAAATTTCTGCGAATTTCGGGATCCACTTGAGAAAGGGTTGGACCGTACAAGAAATCATCTTCAGAAGCTGAAACAGAAGAATGCCCATGCCCAGAAATAAGAGGCTGGTGATCACAAGATTGGGAAGGCTTCCAATTTGCAGGTTCGTCATATTTAGGCGGTGGATTTAACCCACTTCCTGAAGAAAAACTACCATAATTTGAATAACTAGGATATGCCATCTCCTATTTTTAAATCACAAAAGTCCACTTTTAAATTTTTTGATAAAGTTTATTGAAGTTGCATAAAGGAATTTAAATAAAGTGTTTGTAAAGAAAGCGGACCGCTTCAGATTTACTTTTGTACAACGGCGTGTTGACTCGTCACATGGCGACTTCAAATGTATTATCGATTAGTAATTTGATCGCTTGAGATACTTGAAACATCTTTAGAATCAAAATTATCCCAAAATTAAGCGTTTTTAACCGACTTTGAAAAAGAAAGTTCTCAATTCGACCTGTATATATGTTTTTTTTTTTTTTTTCTTTTTTTTCTATGTTTGTTCGCGCATAACTCTGAAAATACTGGACCAATTCGGATGATCATCTTCCAAAAATCGAGGATGCTCCAACTTAGATCCCATTTTACTTTTGTAAGTATTGGGCAAGTATCTGCCCATCAATTTAGTAAATAAAAAATTGGGCTCGGAAGCGATAGATTACAAGTGTGAGCATGTTCATCGCTGGATAAACTTTATTCCGGCATCGTTTAAGCGATAGCTTCGAAGCACTTTTGATATGTCCTATGGCTGGGGGTATGTTCAAAATTCAGTCAGTATGAGCTCATAGTGGGATGAGCTTAAATCATTATAGATGGCTATCGTTTTTGCATAATTTGACCAATAAACTCATCTAAATTTAATAAAAATGAATTATTTTAGATAGCGATCAATAAATTTACATAGATTGACTATTAAAAGCAACCAAATCTAATAAAATGAATTATTGTAAATGGAGATCAGTAAATTTGCATACGTTGACCAATAAAATCATCTAAATTTAATAAAATGAGTATTGTAGATGGTGATCTGTAACTTTAGTATAATTTGACCAATAAAATCAACTAAATTTAATAAAATGAGTTATTAGAATATTTGTTTATAAGATACTATATATATATATAAATGAGTTTTATTTTTAGAGAAAAAGTAAGGGGTCAAAAAGGATATATAAAGATAGTAATATTTAATAAAAGTAGGAAAAAGAGCCACTTTTAAAAATGCACTAATTTTTAGGGGAAAAGAGCTGGGAATAAAGGTTTTTGGGAAAAAAAGAACCTTCTCAAAAAAAAATTGGGAAAAAAGAACCTCCTTTAAAAAAAGCTCTAAAAAGTATGAAATAATTGAGAAATTAAGCCTCCTCAATAAAACCCTTTTTGAAGTCAGTGCCATATTTTAACTGACTTATAATAGGTATTTATAAATTTATATATTCAGTACTATATATTCCAAGTTGCTTATAGTTTACACTTGAACCCAATCCTGACATAAGATATAATTGTATTTATGAGCAAAATTATATAATTCAGTTTAAAATATGGCACTGACTTCAAAAAGGGTTTTATTGAGTAGGCTTAATTTCTCAATTATTTCATACTTTTTAGAGCTTTTTTTAAAGGAGGTTCTTTTTTCCCAAAAAATTTTCTTTTTTCCCAGCTTTTTTCCCAGCTCTTTTCCCCTAAAAATTAGTGCATTTTTAAAAGTGGCTCTTTTTCCTACTTTTATTAAATATTACTATCTTTATATATCCTTTTTGACCCCTTGCTTTTTCTCTAAAAATAAAACTCATTGTATATATATATATATCTTATAAACAAATATTCTAATAACTCATTTTATTAAATTTAGTTGATTTTATTGGTCAAATTATACTAAAGTTACAGATCACCATCTACAATACTCATTTTATTAAATTTAGATGATTTTATTGGTCAACGTATGCAAATTTACTGATCTCCATTTACAATAATTCATTTTATTAGATTTGGTTGCTTTTAATAGTCAATCTATGTAAATTTATTGATCGCTATCTAAAATAATTCATTTTTATTAAATTTAGATGAGTTTATTGGTCAAATTATGCAAAAACGATAGCCATCTATAATGATTTAAGCTCATCCCACTATGAGCTCATACTGACTGAATTTTGAACATACCCCCAGCCATAGGACATATCAAAAGTGCTTCGAAGCTATCGCTTAAACGATGCCGGAATAAAGTTTATCCAGCGATGAACATGCTCACACTTGTAATCTATCGCTTCCGAGCCCAATTTTTATTTACTAAATTGATGGGCAGATACTTGCCCAATACTTACAAAAGTAAAATGGGACCTAAGTTGGAGCATCCTCTATTTTTGAAGATGATCATCCAAATTGGTCCAGTATCTTCAGAGTTATGAGCGAACAAACAGAAAAAAAAGAAAAAAATACATACAGGTCGAAATGATAATCTCTTTTTTCAAAGTCGGTTAAAAATAACCTCAATTGGACCATCTAAGAGTAAGGAACTCATTTACATTTATTGAAAGCTAATATTAAGTGTTTTATTTGAATTTTTTACTATTTTTAGTACTAATTCATATTACTAATGGGTCCCAATCAAAGGGGAATACTAAGGGTTATATCTTAGCTTCTTTAACTCATAGAGGTTGCCAAATAAGAAATATGGAATGGCTGAGCATAAATACTTCTTAACTATATATTAGAGTAGTAGAGCTGCTTGCTATTTAACTTATAAATCTTTATACTAATAACGATTCAAAGTAAACTTAATATTTTTTCTTAATCACTATTAAGCTTCCCCTATTGATATAATGATGCGTATGCTAAATAAAACAATATAATCAGGATATATAATGGGTTGAGATCATCTACTTTAGGGTTAAAATCATAACTGAACCCTAGTTTTTTAGCAATTGCTCCTGCTAGTCAGCGATGGTCAATATAGGTATTATATGAAGCATGACCTGTCACTAGAGGTTTATAGGTTCTACTTATTTAGCATATGAAGTGATACATAAGGTAATAAATCTTACTATAGAGTCTGAAAAAACTGTTTAATTGATGACTATAGCAGCAATAATTATTCTAATTATAAAATTTGTTCAGTTATATATAAAAGGCTATTGTAATGATCAACAATTGTACATGAATCTCATAAGGTTGGGAATTATAAGATTTGTGTGCATCAATAGTTGCAATTTCATTATTCTGAGTAGGAGTTTCCTATTCAGGTCAATAATGGAATAAAAAATTAAATAAATTAATTATTTGATTGGTTGTTTATGCTGAGGTTCCCCTCCAATTCTCTGTTAAGTTGCCTGGATGCCATCAATTCTGAAGGCTTTTGCACCCCTCATTACCTACAATTCATTTAGCCTTTTTAGTAAAAGTATATCAAAGCAAGGTCAGCCCATTGGACCTCACTTTAGAATTCAATTCTGACTTTGATTCCATTCCCAATAAAGGCTGCTATTCACTGGATCTGTTTAATTAATTTTATTTATTTAAGCAAGAATTGGGGGTGCAGATGGCAGTGCAATGAGGAGGAGAGGAGAGGGGGTGAATGCACTGGGATCCTCTTAAGAGTGACCTTGCCTTGATGAGAGGGGAAGGAGCCAGAGTGGCCCGAGGTGACAGAGGCCAGTTGACCACACCTCAGCTGGGTAACCCCGAGGTGACAGAGGCCATAGGGACACACCTCAGCCTGGGGGCCCAAGGTGACAGAGGCTGGTGCACTGCACCTCAGCCCAGATGCCTGGCAAGGCCATCCATTTGGACAGGACCATATGGAGCTGGTATGGCCACATATGGGGGTGGTGGTTTAGAGCTGGTGGCAGGCTGGGCCTTGGGAGCCCCATCCATTATATTATTTCAAAGTCAAAATTTCTTTGGTGGGCTGTGGTACCATCCAGCCTGCAAGATGGCCGCAGTTGATGTCCCAAGCATTGCCATTGGTCATCAGTCCCTTTCATTGGTTTGTAGGGCCTTCCAATGAATGGGATGGGTAGCTTGGGGAGTGGGCCATACTGCTGGTGGTTGATGGCCTCTTGTGCCTGCCAGGAGACCTCCAGAGAGCCCATTGATTTGATCTGGGGGCTCTAAATTTCTAGTTGATTTCCCCAAGGTGCTTGCAAAAAGGTCTTCTGTCAAAAAAGTCATTGGTCGCTGCATGCCTGCCTTGCCAGTTCAGGTCTGAGTCCACTGGGATTATCATTTTACAAGGGGGTAATGTAACGATCAACAATTGTACATAAATCTCATAAGGTTGGAAATTATAAGATTTGTGTGCATCAATAGTTGCAATTCCGTTATTCTGAGTAGGAGTTTCCTATTCAGGTCCATAATGGAATAAAAATTATATAAATTAATTATTTGATTGGTTGTTTGTGCTGAGGTTTCCCCTCCAATTCTCTGTTAATTTACCTGGATGCCATCAATTCTGAAGGCTTTTGCACCCCTCATTACCTACAATTCATTTAGCCTTTTTAGGAAAAGTATATCAAAGCGAGGTCAGCTCATTGGACCTCACTTTAGAATTCAATTCTGACTTTGAGTCTATTCCCAATAAAGGCTGCTATTTGCTGGATCTGTTTATTTAATTTTATTTATTTAAGCAAGGATTGGGAGTGCAGATGGTGGTGCAATGAGGAGGAGAGAAGAGGGGGTGGATGTTCCAGGATCCTCTTGAGAGTGGCCTTGCCCTGGTGAGAGGGGAAGGAGCTAGAGTGGCCTGAGGCAACAGAGGCTGGTTGACCACACCTTGGCTGGGTAACCCCAAGGTGACAGAGGCTGTAGGGACGCACCTCAGCCCAGATGCCAGGCAAGGCCATCCATTTGGACAGGACCATACGGAGTTGGTATGGCCACATATGGGGGTGGTGGTTTAGGGCTGGTGGTGGGCTGGGCCTTGGGAGCCCCACCCGTTACAGCTATAAAATATGGCCAGTGATATTACAAAATTTAAGAAATAATAAAAATTAATCTCAAGGCCTCTGTTGGGCTTCTGTTTTAAAGGCTCAATGGTGCTGATTCCAATAAGCCAGACAGTCAGATACTTGGTTCAAATCTAAGACTTTTACAAGTATTTTATTTATTTAAAGGGTGGCCAAGTCTCACTTAGTTCCCAGCAATTAGAGTACCCCTCCTATGGTAAGAGACTAAGGGACCTAATGGATTATAGTCAACAAAATTGAAATTTATAATAAAAGGCATAACTTCATTAGAAAATAGTTTTTGGAGCTTTATATGTTACTTCTAACAATGTAATCCCCATAAGTAAATTAAATAATATAATTATTAGAGGGGGAAACTTTTTTTCTGCCTGACATCAATTTCAAACAATTTTTGAAAAATAAGTCAAATTTTCACCACAGCCTCACTGCACCAATTTCCAAATTTATGTTCTTATATCCACCACCTGCTGCCCCAGTATGGGGCAGTGGTGCTCCACCTGCTAGTGTTTACCGCTCAACAGGCAAATGCATGTGGACTGGCTCATCCAGTCTGCCAAATACATCCAGCTGCTATGTCCCTCCAATGAACCTAGCATTGCACCTCGCATGAGTTCACCCAACCTGCCCCATCCCCTAGCCCTACCCCAGTCAAATATTTGCTTTTGCCTCCATGTCAAGTATGGACATCTCTTACCATATGTCAACAAAGTAATAATCAAGCTAGAAATGGCCACCTTTATACCAGCAGGGTTTATCAATTTCCACCCTTACAAGGGCTACTTCAATATTGGATTCCCTGCTAAAAAGGATACAGACGCTGCAGCATCACCCTTAATTTATCAAAACACACCCATTAACACCACCTGTACATGCCTCCCCAATGATAACACACTTGTGGTGACCTTTGTGAACCTCTCCTCACACCTTCCCCCTCAAACACTCTATGAGGAGCTGATGTCTGGGCTGTCCACTTATGGCACAGACCCCATTTTCCAATTTATTGTCCCAAGTGGTGCCAAGAGACTAGCAGCACCTCGACCAATGCCCACCATTACCCCCCACCAGCTAAACATGGCCTAGCACATCCCAATGCATGCCTATATCCCATCTGCACATGTCATGGAAATGGTAGAAGAAGTTTAGACTGGCCTGCCAGTCAGGATGCATAAGCACCCAAAAAGCAAGCCAGAATGCCAGGGGCATTGCTGATCGAATGACGTTGTATAGAGCTGGACATTGGGAAATGACAGATTGTTGGTGTAAGACAATAGTCAATATGATCCCAAGGATAAACCAAATCAAAGCCACCCCAGACCCTGGAGGTCTTGCTGCAGGGGCGGAACCACAGATATGGTTTCAATAAGTTCACCAGTATACTGGGCCAGTTTGACTGGGGAGACAAGGAGGCGGATCCTTGCTTGAAGATGGTGGACATATGGCTACAAGATCCCAGTATATTGTTGATGAAAGTTCATAACAACAGGGTTAAATTGCCAGAAGTATCTGGCTCGCTGAATCTAATCTACAACGGTGGGAGCCATAGTGACCATGAGTACTGTTAGAGCCCATCCAGTGTATGGACCAACAGGCCACCAAGGAAAAGCCATCGAGGATGCGTCCAGAAAGTAAATTAATTAAATCAAGATTAATTGGTTTTTTGGGCAAAATTTTATTGCAAAGGAAAAGAAAGAAAATCGACCAACAATTTTCTCAGTGCAAGGCAACTGATTAGATAGTGGTCAATTGATGCGAGGACAAGCCAGGATCAAGACCCTCAATTTTGACCTAACCTGCAAATTGTTTGGGAATGGGACAGATAAGTTCACTGGGAACCAACATCAAAGAATTTGGCGGCAAGCCAAGTTTCTGTCAGTTCAACCTCAAACATCCAAACTGAGGCTTGGCTACATTTTCGATGGTTGGCATGACAGCATTTGGCCCAATGAGCAGCGGGAATCCCCCAAGGCCACCCCACATAGGGGCAGTCCCATTTTGTTGGGAACAGGTTTGGGATGCACAACCCACCCATGCCCAGTCACTGGGCCATTCATTTGGTCAAAAGTGTTACATTGGCCACAACACCTGATTTGCTAGAAGGGAACTTTGAACCATCGTTGATGGTGTCTGATGCTGTTACCTGGCCATTGGGGATGATCCCTGATGATTTTAAGGGGGTTGATTTTTTCAATCATAGTATTAGCTGAATCAAAACTGTTGGGGATTCCAGTCAATTAACAGTCTTCATCTCTTTCTGACTACATGGAGTCCAAACATCGGGCTAACTCTCACTCAATTTTGAGCTATTTGATTTCATTTCAGCAATCTCAGCGCAGATTTCCCTGATTAACTGTACATGTTCTGCCGAGGTGAGTGTGGGCACTGGGGGAGGGATCTGAAGTGGAAGGGCTGTTACCCAGCGCTCGTCTACCATGTGGGCGAGGTCACCCTGGGTAACAAGGGGTACAGCCACCCTCTTCAATACCTTCTTATTTGGGAATGGGAAAAGAGCCTGATCAATGGCCAGGGGATGTTCCCCAGGACTTACAGCACCTGACCATTTCTTTTGGGCCTGCACTGACAACGGTCACACAATTTACCCCTTACTATGAATTGGACCATATGAAAAAAGCATGTCAATATAATTTACACCCTGCAAACATGGCCAACTTGACCTATGAGGCCACACTAACAGTGTTTGAGTGGAATTTAGCTGCCCCCACCCCCACAAGCCATGCACTTAAATCAGAAGTAAAATCTAGTACCTCAAACCTAAGCTGGACAATTCACACCCATGCCAACCAATCAGGTGCAATCTTGGACCAATGTTTAACCCAAAAATCCTCCACCTCAAAACTTACCCAATTACAGCCACCTATCACTGAATCAATATAAATCACCAAAATCTCTGGGACTTATTGGATGAAGTGATCAAATCTGGTGAAATTGTCCCACCTCCAGCTAAACCAATTGATCTAGAACCTTTTATGAATTTAAGCATTGATGTCCCATTCCCTCCCAAACAATATGTCCCCAAACCTAATGATATCCCATACCAAAGTAACCACCAGCTTGATGAGGCCACGGTGGCCTCACCCAAAATTGCCACCTTTGCAAAGACATAGAAAAATCCATTGCTGAATTTAAACAAGGGCTGCACGCCACCCAACTCATCCACAATTTCCCTGTAGTTGCAAAAGAGGAAATTGAATGCCTAGCTGAAACTGCCACCAACTCTTTCAAACATGTCACTTAACTGGCAGAATTCTCCTCATCCACACATTTAAACAGAGCCAACAATAGCAAAATTTTCCCAACTTCCTGATGCCTGCATCAAAGCTGAACACCACATGGCCAAACTCTTGGAGGCTGTGATTCAGGCCCAAATTCTCAGGTCCAATGAATATATGCTCCACCTCAACCCTCATCCAGTGGATGCCCCAACCCCTTTGCTATCAGCATTGGCCCGCCTCTTCATTGCTGAAATAAAAACCAATAATCTGCATGATCCCCCCTCCCCCTCCACCATGGAGGGATAAGTGGTTCACCGCTGTGCCACCTGATAGGTTGGGTTTTCATTTCTTTTACGTTTCCCACTGCCATTTAGGGCAGTCAGTTTTTTTCAGTTTTTTAGTTTTATAGCTTCTGTTTCAGTATTGTCCATCCCCTGGTCAGCTTGACTCAGTCAAATAAATAAAATGTAATTATTAGAGGGGGACTATCTGAATGGGAGGCTCTTAATCAGTAGCACATCCAGATTTAAGAATACCTTAGTTGTGAGGAGAGTGTCTTTAACACCCCATAAAAATAAAATAAATAATAAAATCAGTGCACATGCACCCTATATGGTGCTCATAACTTCTATGCTGAGAAAATAAACCCAGGTTACTGCCATAAGGAAATATACCATGATAACAACAAAAGGGAGCATAAAGTAGATAAATATAGATAAGCAAAGTCCTATATTTTAGGAGAAACAGCTAACAGTGAGATTGGTCAGGGCGAAACTAAATTAAAAAAAATTTGGAATTTGGGCCTCAATCAATTTCTTGAGCTTGGAATGACTCTAGCCAATAAAATAAGGCCCAATCATGGTAGTTTTATAGCTTGAGTAAGCACAAACTCAAGTCATTGATACCAACTGAACCTTAATCATTTTTATATTAAATTTTGTAAACTAATGCAATCCATGTTTAGAAATTAAATTTAATGAACCATCTTTATTTAACTAAAATGGGTAATCTCTAAACCTGTCAATGTAACATCTTGCCCCCATCATTCAATTCCTGGAAATTTACTATGGTATGCTTGGACTTAACCCAATATTTATCTACAGTGAATATAAGGTCAGAGGGCATCCAACTTGACTCCTCTAGCCTGGCCCATCTCCTCCTTGTCCTTGCAATCCAATCCACATATATGTCATTTAACCATTACATTTGTAGAAAAAATTTTATTAGTAGAAATTCTACTTTAACAAACACATTCAGTTAAGACTTGGTATTATAAAGTAGTCACTAGAAAGATCTTGTGTTGGGATTTTTGCCCATATTCCCAGCCTGCTAGATCACCTGTTGTCGCTATGGGGAAAATTCCCTAAGGTGAAGTGAATTGTAATTGGTTAGCCCAAGTTTCAGAGGAACTACGTTTGGGGGGTTTTTGGATATTCGCCTGGTTGTATCCATCAGGGATCAATCTGGATGAATACCTAATATCTCATCGGGCAGAGTGGCCAACGAAATAGGGGCATCTGATAGTGATTAACTATCAGGTGTACCAAATGGGATTGGTCAGGTTTTATCACTGACTGATTGGGAAAGAATAGTGAGTTGCAAGGCGAGTGATGCCGCCTGCAACTAGTGAGTCAATTGGTTGGTGTAGTGACCTGCCATAATGGGTAATAAGTCCCATTACCTAAGCAGGTCGCTAGCCAATTATGGTTGGTTCACTTGGATTGAGAGGAAAACGTTGGGGACATGTTTTCTGACTCTTTCCATTTGAGGTCTTGAGGATGTCCAATGACGCAATCCTAGCCAAGATGTGGAAGACCATTGCTGCTGAGATGAGGAAGGGTGATTCAACAGCAACAGCTGCCTTTTCATTGAAGAGGTGTCAACTGAGGGTTAGACAGCCGAATCCCCTACTATATAATTCCCTAGGATTCACTATAATAAAACACATAAAAAACAGTATTATTAGTATTATTAGTATTATTGTTAATTCAGTGTATAGTTAGACTATCAGCTTCTATTATGACGTTCCATCTCAAGGATATTATTGTAGAAGGCAATGATTGGAAGACTCCCAGAGAGAAGAGTAGAGATCCAAGCGGGGATCTAGAGATGAAGGGAATCACAATCAGGGATAGCTGCTGACTGTGTGTTGGGATGAAAGAGACTGTCACCAGGGTATCTGTATGAGGATTGGGTGGACAGGAATATAGGGAACAAATCTCTACAAGTATGACTTATAGAGTATTTAATTGAAAAACTGGCTGAAGCGTTGGGCCTAATAATAGTTCAAACTCAACTATGGATAATAGTCTTCATACTATTATCAGATAATAAATTCTATACAATGCGAAGTGCACAAGGAAATTGAACCTGTGAAGTAAAAAGGTTACTGGGTTGATGATCAATAATCAACACTTAAGTAAATTTTTAAAAGTTGGTGCTCACTACAGGGGTAGTTGAGTTGATGATTATAGAAAATGATGTTCTATGAAGATGTTTCCAATTTTGAAAATAAGTTACTGAAGAAAGTAATGAATATAGAACGTGAAGAGGATCACGATCAGTGGCATTCACCCAGCTCAGCAGTGGAGCTCCAGGTGAAGCAAAATGAAGATACTCAAGTTCAGGGAAAAGGACTTGCAACCTAGATATGGAACTATCTAGTGCTGCAAGAAAACCAGTTCCACTGGACATCTACTTGAGATGAAGAGTATCAGCAGGGCCAACTTGGGTTGGAATTGGGCCCGCTGGAAATAGTCTCAAAAATCAGCAGGGCCAACTCAGGTTTAAATTGGCTCACTGGAAATAGTCCCAAGGAACAGCAGGATCAACTCTGGTTGAAATTGGGTCCACTTTAAATATTCCTGAGGAGTGAGTGTTTAGATGAGGCATTGGACGAGATAAGAAGCAATCAATACAGAGAATTGGATTGCCATACAAATGAAGAGATGGAGTCAAAATAGGAAATGATTGATCCAAGATTGTGGGGAAAATCGTTTGACTTAATAACACTCAATCACTGATCAGAAGTTTCTGGAGACAAGTTTATCAATTCAGGAGTAATTGGATGAAGCTAATGAGGTCAGAATGACCTGTGTAATTAAGTATAGCCGCGAAGGCTGAAAATCATTTTCAGGAGAAAAACAATATGGACAATTGGACAAAACTGTTAACTGATGAAATACAAAGATCCAAAAGCATCAGTTGACAAATAATAGAGGAAATTAGGGCCTGTTGGACGAATAACCAGTCAGGGTTAAAGGCCTAATATTCAAGAGAATTGTCAAAAAGTCAGCAGTAATAGCCTATACATGAGGAAACAGCGCTGCTGTCATATAGTGGAGGTCAATAATAATCAGAAGTATTGAACCTAAGAGAAAATAATTGCAATGTTCCCAGCGGACCTCTGAACCATTACATGTTTATGTCCTGAGATTTTGGTCAAGTCCCAGAAGGGGACCACTGGACCAAATGGTTGGTTAAATCTTAAGAGGATAAGATTTTGAACCATGATAACTGGTAGGTTTAAGTACCCAGAACCCAGTTTGGATGAAGGGGAAAAGAAGGACCTCTAAGCCTTTTTGTAGGTTGCAAGTCCCATTGCAAAAGAAAAATACAAAAAATATATAATATATTAAAATATCGATTTTTATGGTCTATGAGTTTCAGACCTAAGAAGTGATAAGAAATCCTGATGGCCAAATGGAGGGAATTCCACCCTCAATGAGATGAAATTATCAGCTGGGATAGCCAAAAGTATCAACCTATTGATTGATTAAGAGCAACTCGCTGATCTGTCAGAAGGCCAGCAAGAGGAGGTGCTTGAATTGTTGAAAAGTATCGGAGAGTATTCACCCAAAAAATGACCAGGATTTGGGATGCACACAAGATGTAATTCACAAGGTTGACACTGGGGAAATCTACCAATAAGGATGAGATCAATCTGAAGATCAAAGGCTGCCAAAGCAGTAGTGGAGGATGATATCAGCAAACTAGTGAAGCACAGGCTTCTAGTTCTGTCATCAAGTCCCTGGGCGAGTCCAATTCTGATTGTGAAGAAGAAGGATGTATTGAATCAGGTGGTGATTGACTATTAGAGGCTGAACAAAATTACAAAGAAGGATTTGTATCCCCTACCAAGGATTGATGATGCGCTGGATCAATTAGGAGAAGCAAAGTATTTCTCCACGATGGATCTAATCTCAGGATACTGGCAGATCGACTTGCAAGAAGAAGACCAAGAAAGATGTGTGATTATTACTGCAAAGGGGTTATACCAGCCGATGAGGATGCCCCAGGGTCTTTGCAATGCACCTGCGACGTTCCAGAGGGCCATGGACATGACATTAAGTGACCTAAAGTTGTCATGCGTCCTGGTATATCTGGACAATATCAATGTGTTCAGTAGAACGTTTACTGATCACTTGCATCACTTGGAAGAACTTTTTAAGAGACTGTCCATGGCATACCTAAAGATCAAGCCAAGGAAGTGCCACTTCTTCAAGAAAGAGTTGGAATACCTGGGATTTGTGATCAACACAAGTGGATTGCAGCCGCAAACCCAGAAGATAGCAGTTATAGAGCGCATGGCTGTGCCAAAGAGTGTCCAAGACATTCAAGTATTTCTTGGGATGGTTGTATACTACAGAAGATTTATTTGGGACTTCACCTAAATATCTGAGCCTTTATTTCATTTATTAAAGGATCCAAATAAATGATTTGTATGGAATGAAGAGGCCCAGGACTCCTTCAATGAGTTAAGCCTGTATTTGGTAGATTTTCCAATTCTAAAATATCCAAATTTTGATCAAGAGTTTATCATTCAAACCAATGCTTCATTAATGGCGATTGACGCCATACTGAGCCAAGTAGATGAAATTGGGGATGAGCATCTGGTGGCTTAAGTAAGCCGGACACTCTCAGCTGCTGAGAGGAACTACACCGTGACTGAGCATGAATGCCTTGCAGTCATTTATGCATGTAAGCAGTTTTGGGTGTATGTCCATGGAACGCACTTTAAGATGGTGATAGACCACTCTTTGCTGCATTGGCTGCACAATCTAAGAGAACTGGAAGGATGACTAGCCTGATGGGCACTTAAGCTTCATGCTTACAATTATGATATATTCCACCAAGCAGGGACTTCTCACCAGAACGCGGATGGCTTATTGCAGTTGCCAATGGTCCAGTTGGTATACCTGCAGGTGGGTGGGCTATTCCAGGAAAATGGTCTAAGGAAGAATTGAGGATGAGCCTTGAGAAATCCAAGGTGCACTTTAAAAAGCGATGGAAAGCACCAGGACTATAGATGGACAAGTATTCAAGACGATCAACAGGAAGCAGCTATTATTCCCAAAACCATCAGAAAGAGAAGCAATAGTACAAGCAGCTCACAAGGTTGTCAGGCACAGAGGCCTGAGAAAAACAACTGACCATATTTGCCAGTTATATTACTGGGAATCAATTAATTATGACGTTGCGGATCATCTGGCTTGTTGCGTGGAGTGCCAGCTGCATAAACCACATAAGAGCACAACTGGATACCAACTGGTCCAGCCTGGATTTGCCTGGCACATGGTGTCCATTGATGTAATGGACCGCTGGCAATAAGCACAGGAGTAGTCAAGTACATTATAGTAGCCATTGACCATCTGAAGAGATGGGTCAAAACAAAAGCCCTAACCAGAGTTGATGCTACCAGTACTTCAAGATTCATCCTGGATCAAGTAGTATACTGGCAGGATGTCCACAAGTCCTACTGAGTGACAATGGGACCAATTTTACATCTCATGTGATCCTGAGGCTAAACAAAATAATGGGGTTCTGAGGAGTCATGTCAGTACCATACCAGCTGGAGATGAACAGACTGGTAGAATGGGTCAATGGGATGCTGGCCGCGACGCTGCAGAAGCTGGTCACATGGAGAACTTCCGCGTGGGGAATGTACCTGAGTTTGGTGATGTTCAACTACAACATTAGTTATCACATGGCGACGGGAAAGATGCTGTTTGAATTACTATATGGGAGGAAGGCCGCGTTGCCGCCAATATTATATTTGGTAGTGGAACCTACGTCAGGGATGAGTACCAAGCAATACTTGAACTGACTGATGAGTATCCTGATTAATATGCAATTGAAAGCATTTGATACAACCTTGAAGAAAAGGATATGAGCGAAATCGATGGATGACAAAAACTGACTGACATTGGAAGAATATTGAATAGGGGAAAGAGTCGCCTATTGCAATATGCATGGTTTCAGATGAAGAAACAAATTGGATGCATTGTGGTTGAGTATGTTCAAAGTAATTGCCAAGAAGGTGACCAATGCTTATTCCATCAAGAATCTTTTAGATGGAAGAGTCATAAATCAAGTCCATGCTAAGTATCTAAAGCGTTGGATTGAGAAAAAATAAATAAAAGAGTTCCTGAAGGACTGATGAACCATTAAGTTGGTCATGTCCTGATGATTAGGTCAAGTCCAAAAAAGGACCTCTGAACCAATCTAGATGGTTAATTCCGAAAAAAGGACCTCTGAACTATGGAAGACTGGTAGGTTTAAGTACCCAGGACCCAGTTTGGGGGAAAAGATGGACCTCTGAACTGAAACAATGTCAAGACCCATAGGGGAAAAGAAGAATAAAGAAAAAAATTGATAAAAAATAATGAAAAAAAGATTATAAAACTGCATAGATAAAAAAGCTGATTTATTTTTATAATTTTATTTTTATTGATCATCTTCAGTACAGGGATGATTACGCCTATGTCACCTCTTGGGGGAGGGAGGATGGATCACGGTAGGAAGAAACAGCCCATCAAGATTGATATGTGATTGGATGCTTGCAAGGGTGAGACCTACATGAAACCACATTTGTTGAGTGGATGCCAAGCCCTGAGAAAACGCGACTAGGGGAAGGGAAATTGAAATGTTGGAAGATGCCAATCGTGAAACCCTAGAGCGGGGAGGAAAACAGCAATAAAGAGAGAGGCAATTGGAAAATAACTCCAAATAATACCAATATGGCACCGGAGCTGGAAGATTTTTCTTGAGCGCCTGCTGACAGGCTTCATCAAGGACACTGGACATGTGAGCTGGCAGCAAAGAAGGAATACTTGATGGGGGTTGTCGAATCATGCCCCCAATTAATGCCATCAGCAGAAGATAGCAATGGGAAGTTCTGGAGAAGAGGTAGTTGTGCAGAGAGCGGATTGCATCCTGCAAATGGTGACTACAGGCTTCATGAAAGCTAAAACTGAATGACTGGTGGAAGCCAGGCGAGGCTGGAAGCTTTGTCAACCAACTTCAAAGAACTTGGCCAGCAAAGCAAAGAGCATAAGTGGCAGTATCCTGATCCAGAAGGTTATCCAGATCAGAGGGATTTAGCGCTAATGTTAAAGCCTCAATGACTTGGGCCCGGAGTTCAGCGTAGGGGAGCTCAAAGTGTATGCTGTTCTCAATTGGGAGCTCAGAAACCAGTACAGTGGGTTTGTAGAATTGACCAAGTCAGAAGAGGAATTCAGGAAGCAAGTCTGACCCAGCCAAGAATGAATGATCCAGAGTGACCGCATGATCTCTGGAGCATTGAAAATGATGTTTGGAGCATCAGCGAAAGGAGCCAAATCCAGGAGGGTTTCAAAGTCCAACTTGGGAATTGACTGTAAGGGAAGAGTCAGCCTAAAGTTGTTCAAAACAATGGCCAGCCTGGTTTTGGAGGGATTGGTTACTGTTTCCAGTAATTCGATGGAAGGACTAGCTGCTTGCACCAGACTAGGCATATAAGTCCTGTAAGGACCATAGAAGAGGTTCTGTTGAGCATCCCAACTCATCTGCTGGAAGAGATGGAGGTCTGGATCAGACAGACTGTTGAGGGGCTGCTGGTAGCGAAATTCTGAATTCAACATATGAGCAGGACTAGAGGGGGATGTCAGACTTATATAGAAGTTGACATTATGCACTCTATAATCCATTAAGCTCCAATTTCAGGGAAATTTTTTTTTCAAAAATAATGAGATAAGGTTTTTAAGGGAAGAATTAAGAATGACTTACAGCCAAGAGGTTATGAGCAAAATAATGAGGGTGAATAGAAATAAGTATTCTTAATCAAGCCACAAAATAAACATCAATGGCAAGAGTCTCCTGTCTAGGACGAGGAGAAAATCAGGAAATCAAGGAAGCTGAACCAAGAATCCTAAATATGACAGAGGGTCATATACCCTGATGGGGGGAAACCAGATCCTGGGACTAATAATGTCACAAGTAAATCGATCAGCCCAGCATGACAGAAGGCTGTGGGGACCGCGCTCTGAGTAGGCAGTAGCGAGGAGGAAGAGGAAGAACGCCGTATGTCAAAGGTTGTCCCAAGCAGCATTGAGTATTGATGAGTGTACTCCACTTGAACCGATGAAGTATTCAACCAGGTGTCCAAAGCAGTGTTCTCATGCCCCAGTCCTTTTTTTGCTGAGAATCTAGGCAAGAGGGGGGATGTGTTGGGATTTTGCCCATATTCCCAGCCTGCTAGATCACCTGTTGTCGCTATGGGGAAAATTCCCTAAGGTGAAGTGAATTGTAATTGGTTAGCCCAAGTTTCAGAGGAACTACGTTTGGGGGGTTTTTGGATATTCGCCTGGTTGTATTCATCAGGGATCAATCTGGATGAATACCTAATACCTCATCGGGCAGAGTGGCCAACGAAATAGGGGCATCTGATAGTGATTAACTATCAGGTGTACCAATTGGGATTGGTCAGGTTTTATCACTGACTGATTGGGAAAGAATAGTGAGTTGAAAGGCGAGTGATGCCGCCTGCAACTAGTGAGTCAATTGGTTGGTGAAGTGACCTTCCATAATGGGTAATAAGTCCCATTACCTAAGCAGGTCGCTAGCCAATTATGGTTGGTTCACTTGGATTGAGAGGAAAACGTTGGGGACATGTTTTCTGACTCTTTCCATTTGAGGTCTTGAGGATGTCCAATGACGGAATCCTAGCCAGGATGTGGAAGACCATTGCTGCCAAGATGAGGAAGGGTGATTCAACAGCAACAGCTGCCATTTAATCAAAGAGGTGTCAACTGAGAGTTAGACAACTGAATCCCCTACTATATAATTCTCTAGGATTCACTATAATAAAACACATAAAAACATGAAAAAACATATAAAAAACAGTATTATTAGTATTATTAGTAATATTGTTGATTTAGTGTATAGTTAGACTATCAGCTTCTATTGTGACATTCCATCTCAAGGATACTATTGTAGAAGGTAATAATTGGAAGGCTCTTAGAGAGAAGAGTAGAGATCCAAGCAGGGATCCAGAGATGAAGGGAACCACAATCAGGTATAGCTGCCGACTTTGTGTTGGGCCAAAAGAGACTGTCACCAGGGTATCTGGACAAAGATTGGGTGGACAGGAATATAGGGAACTAATCCCTATGAGTACAACTTATAGAGTATTAAATTGGAAATACTGGCCGAAGCGTTGGGCCTAATAATAGTTTAAACTCAACTATGGATAATAGTCTCCATACTATTATTGGATAATACATTCTTTACAACGTGAAGTGTATGAGGAAATCAAACTTGTCCAGTAAAAAAATTACTAGGTTGACGACCAATAATCAACACTTAAGTAAATTTTTACATCTGGTCATGTCAAATGACCTCATTGTGGGGACAGATTGTTCAAATAGGGCTGAGCTGGATGAGGCTAAGGGAACTAGTTGGTGGGACTTCCTGACCTGAAGCATACCCTGGACCAGCGCTGGATAAGAACAAGATATACTCAAATTGGTTCTGGGGTGCATGTGATGGTTGGATGAGCGTTACATTCTTGGTATTAGAATGCACTAGCTATGTTGAGAATTATGACAGATTTTTACGTTTGATTAGATAATTGGGCTTTGAGTCCCATTCAGTTTACAATATTGCTAATTCTGGCAAATTTATGCTTTAGTCAATCACCCAATTTTAAGCTCACTTGAGCTATAGTATGACGATGGATGGGAAGTTGCATTTATTGGTTAGATTGGGTGCGGTGCTTTGCCTAACTTAAGATAATCCTCCCTATTTTTAAGATGTGGTTTCATGAGACCAACCTTCTTTGTTATTCAACTTGTATTAGTGAAAAACCCGTTTGTTTTGATTATCAGATGGTCCTTTGGTTTGACTTTTTATGTTAACCTCCTCAAGGAGGTCTCAAGTAATATAGGTCAATTTACTTTATCCATATTAGCCACAGATTCTCTTTTCCCTCTGGGAAATCCTGGACCCCTCCAGATAGAGGCACCCAATAATTTGGATTCAGATATGCACTTGTAATGGACTTATCCTTAGAATTTTAATTAAGTACTTGCATTTCTAGTTAATTTTATGGTTTATTTGATCATATAAAACTTCAAATTGAGTCCTCTTGAACTGGCACTCTTTGTGGTGCCCTATTCTAAGCGTTATTAGCAGGTTTTTCCATGGTATGTGGTTGTGCATTTCTCACCACCTATCAGGAAATGAGATGTTTCAGATAATCTCTTGACAGCTTTCAGGTTTTTACCCTTTTTGAGGGTATGACTTGATTTAATGCCTTGTAAGCCATCCAATGGAGCAGTTGCCTCACATTCTGATGATCCATCACTTTAAGTAATCAGGATTTCATCCTGGGTAATTTTGGGCTCAAGTTGGACTGGAGGAAATTTCTTAGTATCAAATTAAGCTTTATTAATTTATTTACCCATAGAGTAAATCAATTAGGTTTACATAAACCTCTTTTGTAAGTCTAGGCATTAATTCTTTCAAATAGTTTGTTTGTTCATTATTCTTCATATTATGTCTGACAATCTGGTATCTGACAACAACCTCTTCAAGAATATTGACAGGTGAGTATCAACGCAATATGTTACTATATACTTGATTGATAGTAACTCTAGTTTCAAAAGCCATAATTGAGTACTCCTCTCCATGTTTGTAGATTATAATGTATGGTCCTTCTCAGCTGGAATCTAATTTTCCTCCATGTGGCGGTATGCAGTTATGATAATATAAAACTAAATCAGAAACCTTAAAAAGCAAATAGAGGTTGGCAAGTTGCATTTTCTGAATGGCCTTCTATTGTAACATTTTTGGTTAGATTTTTTCATTACATCAGACTGGAGTTGAATAATTTTTTATTATTCTTAACGCTTTGAAAAGGCTCTTTGGTGCCATTACTAGTAACTTTAAATGCCAACAGAGCCATGATACCAGGTTCACTACTGTATAATGCCTTGATTGGGGATATTTAGATAATATGATGGAAATCTGGTAAGCCATTAACATACTCAGGAGGTATTGATTCCAATGTAAGGGCTCAGAAGTAGCCATTCTTCATAATATTGAAATTATAACTTAATTTGCTCTTTCTACATTCCCATTTTTTGATGGGTTATAGGGCACTGAGAAAAGTTGTTGTGTTCTAATAATTGTTGCTTGGATCTTCACAATTATCTAATAAAGTATGTCACATTATCACTTAGCATTACCTGCAGGCAACCATGCCTAGTAAATATATACTGATTTAGGAAGTTGCTGTGGCCCCAGCGGTTTGTTCAGGAATGGCAATTTCTTTAACTCACTTTGTGAAGTGATATATTCAAATAAGAATATAATAATTTTCTCTAGTTGAATTGAGAAGTTGACCTATAAAAAATTATTTGAGGTGGGTCAACCTTGAGACAAATACCACATGGAGAATGTTTTCTAGCCAGTAGAGGTTCAAACTCAAAACCTGCACAGAGGGTGGGAAGCAGTTTACCCACTAGGCTAACCACCCTTTGAGAAGTTGACATATAGCATCTACAATAATGGTATGGAACAGCTGGTGATGGGTCATTGGATGATACTTGTACTTAGCCTTATGTGATATTTTTTGACAAGTTATGCAGGTATCCAAAACTTTTACTACCATGTCCAGTATTCCTTCTCAAAGTATAAATTCTTGATCCATTTGTATGTTTTTTGACCTCCATGTCCTAGGGTATTTTGGGCTTCCATAATAACTGCTATCTGTTCCAAAGGTCATAAGTAAGGTAACCAGTCTTGTCATGGAGGCGGCTGTTAAGAATTAGACTGGGCTCTCAGTCTGGGTGTGTGAGCACCCAGTGGAAAGCCCAGAAGGCCAAAGGCACAGCTGTCTGAGTGACTTGAAATAGGGGAGATCTATTGGGGATGTGAGGAAAGTAAAGGTTCATTAATGTACTAAAGGCCCCAAGGCAAAACAGATGGTTGCAATGGGGGCAACCGCGAGTCTTGTGGGGCAACCCCCAAGGGCGGGAGAGGCAGGGAGGACAACGACTCCTCTAGGGTTTACGGTTGCTGGCCTTCAGTTTCAAACAGGTGAGCCTGCGTGCCAGTGAGGTATGGCACAGGGGCTGGTGCGCGAACAGGAACATGGGTGGAGAGGGAAACGAACCCACAGTGAGCGTCAAGAAAGAGCTCCCCTTGGGTGGGGTGCTCCAAGGCCCTCAGGTGGGTGGGTCCAGTGGCAGATGATTCAGGCATGAGGCTGAGTTTGTGAGCACCGAGGCAGGGGCGCCCTGGTGCTGCCCCAACAAGGGAGCAAATTTGGGGATCCCAAAGTCAGAGTGAATGGATGGATTCACGTTGAACAGATACATGAAAGCAGATGGATTTGCATTAGACAGATACATGAAAGCGGATGGAGAATCAAATTCATCATTGGGGGCAAGACAGTTTATGGCAGATACAATCTGCTGCCGCATGGTGGGGTTGAGCAACCAGATGACCAAGTTGGCGAACATCAGGATGAGTATTTGGAAAATGGCGTGCTTTGCTGGATCAATTGGTGGAATTTTTTAAAAAGTAAGCATATGGAGGCCGCAGTAAGGTGTTTGGGGTATTCAAGTTTTAATTGGTGCAAAGCATGGGAAGATTAGAGAATGAATTGACAACTGCCCCTCGACAGGACAGTTGCCTTAAGTATGAGGAGAATTTCATAGTGGGGATGCCAAGGGATTGGGTGATTGGGAATCAGCGATGGGATTTGGTTGGCTGGTGGGGAGGAGGGCAGAGGGATGTCCAAAATCTTGGCAAAAATCAAAAAAACTTTTGCAGATTTTTCTGAATTTTTGGGGACAAACTAGGTCAATGGTACCAATCTGGGTCCTGACCATTCAAGTCAGCCTGTTCACATGGTTTAGATTCCCTGGATTTGTCCTAGGGGGCTGTGGCTTCAGTGCTGAGTCATTTGCAACCTGGTCCAAACTCTTGATCTGACTATTTGCACAATTCAAACTTCCTGGATCCATCCCAGGGAGTAGGGGCAACTGGTCCAAGTCGCTTGCAACCTGGTTAAAAAACTTGAATCGTGTGCCGATCTGATTTTCAGGCCCAGCCAATCTGGACTGGCTCCTCCAGCCTGGAATTTGCAGACCAGGCTCCGATACTAGTACTGGCCATTTCCTCAAAATTTTGGCCTGTTTTCCCTGGTGACTGAGGGGTCCTGGGGGCCTGCCCATGGCCCCTGGCTTGCATAATCTTCTGGCAGGCCCCTCTATTAGTCTAACCAGGGTTGAGGAGGGGGAGAGAAGAAACCTGGTTGTCTTTAGGGGGAAGGGCAGTCACCTTGCGCTCATCTACCACATGCGCCAAGTCACTCAATTGTGACAGGGGATCCACTTGGGCCTTTGGCCCTTTTTTGTCTGAAAGGGGTGTTGCTCCCTATCCAGTTGCAGGGGCTGGTCCCCAGGACTTACACTACCCTTTCCTTTTTTGACAGGGAGGAGGCCCCCACCTGGGGCATGGACCAAGGCATAGTTCTTGTGCCTCTCTGGGATCTTTATGGCCAGGATGGCCGCGATCTTCTGGGGGGGATGGGGAGCTGTCAGGTGGGAGGTGTGGAATTTCTCTATCAGGTCCTTGCAATTTGAGCAATCACGTGCACTCACCCAGCTATTATCATAAGAGGGGTAGCCTTTCCAGGCAACCAGGTATTGAACAGATCTGCAGGACCTCCGGGAAGCCAGGATAGTCTCCACTTTCACTTCCTGGGATTCCTCAATGAGGATTGGCTCTGGTGATGTTGGCCTTTCCCCTTTGAAGGGGGTCAGGAGGGAGGTATGGAAGACATTATGCTGATTTCAATGAGCGGGCAGCTTCAAATGGTAGGCTCCATTGCCTAAGTCTTTCTCAACCTCAAAGGGACCAGAGCGTTTGGCTGTGAGTTTTCAGGTGGGGGATTTCAAGGGAATATTGCGGGTGTCCAGCATGACAAGGGAGCTGACTTTGATCTCATGTCCTGGGAGGCGCTTCCAGTCAGCAAACTTTTTATAGTCCTCAATGGACTTTATCAAAAGTTTGCGAACCAGGTTATGTGTCTCATGGAGTGCACACATGCAGTCTTTGACTGCAGGGACTGCTGAGGAGAGCTGGGGGCCAATTTGGAAGGAGGGGTTGTAACCCAGGGTGGCCTCAAAGGGGGAGAGGTTGGTCAAGGAATGGAGTGAATTGTTATATGCAAACTGTGCGAGGGGAGGGTCCTTGGCCCAAGTGTCTTGCAAGGCTGTCGCATAATAACGCAGGTACTGCTCCAGTACCTGGTTCACCCGCTCAGTATGCCCATCAGACTAGGGGTGTTAGGCAGTAGATATGCAGGGCTTGATGCTGAGGAGGGTTAGCAACTCTTCCCAGAACTGGGAGGTGAACTGGGGTCCCCTGTCGCTCACTATCTCTTTGGGGAGACCAAACATGGCAAAGACATGGTTGACAAATAAATTTGCGGTCTCCACCATGGTAATAGAGGAGAGGCAGGGGATGAAGAGCGCGAACTTGGTTAATCGATCTATGACTACCATGATAGCATCTGGGCCATTAGAGGGGGGAGCTCCACGATGAAGTCCACTGAGACTGAGGTCCATAGGCCTTCAGCCTGCTGCAGGGGTGTAGCAACCCCTCTCTTCCCAGAATGATCCAATTTTTCTCGGGAGCAGGTGACACAGCAGGAGATCCATGAGGGAATGTCCTTTGAGGACCCCAGCCAATTATAAGTTCTCTTTATGAGATCCGCACACTTCTTGATGCCAGGGTGCCCAACAGTCTAAGGGATATGGTGTTCCTCAATAACACAGTTATGTAGGGATGGGGGGACTCAAATCTGATCGCGGAACCAGATGGTTCCCTCCCACAAATAATATGGAGCTCTTTTCCAACTCATGGACTCTAAGTCTTATAAAGCTCTAATCCTTCAGGGCAACAGGTCTGGGCAGCGAGGATGCAGAGGAGGAGCGGGGCTTTTGGGGAAAAGTTGGCAAAGGCTACTGTTGAGGGGGGCCAAGGAAATGATTTGGGAGGGGGGCACTACAGTAGTAAGCTCTAGCGGGTCCTCTCCACCATTGGGTGATAGAGATGGGTTCCAGTTGAGCATGTCCAGCAACACGTTCAGGGGGCCTTTTATGAATTCATATTTAGATTGAAACCCGCATAAATCCTGGTATGTGCGAGTTTGCTGGTGGCCCAACTTCTGGGGTTTGCAGTAGTATAATAATGCCTTATGGTTGGTCCAAACGGTGATTTTGTGCTGGGCGCCCTGCAGGAGGTATTGCCAGTGGGTGAGCGACCATGCCACTGTCACTAGCTCCTTGTCATATATTGGCCACGCTTGTTCTGTGGAAGTGAATTTGTGGGAGTAGTAGGCCACGGGGTGCTTGACCCCCTTGTGCTCCTGTAGCAGTATGGCGCCCACTGCCACTGACGAGGCGTTGCAGGCTACTATAAAGGGGTGGGAGGTGTTGACATGCCGCAGGACTGGGGCGTTGATGAAAACCTCTTTGATAGACTCGAAGGCCTGCTGGCATTCTGGGGACCACTTGAAGGGGGCGTTCTTCCCAGTGAGGGGGTGAAGGGGTGCCGCCAGTTGGGCGAGGGCTGGGGAGAATTTTTTTAAGAGGGTGATGGTTCCAAGGATCCTTTGAAGTTGTTTCTGTGTAGTTGAGGTAGGCCAAAACTGGATTGCCTTGAGCTTAGAAGGGGAACAGCATATCCATCCTTCAGGACGAGATTACCTAAGAAGGTCACTTCATCCCAGAAAAATTTGCACTTTGAGGGTTTTATGAAGGGCTCTGCCTTGTGGAGGGCTGCCACCACTGCTTCTAGATCCTTGGCGTGTTGCTCTGGGGTAGGGGAGTGGATCAGAATATCATTGATGTAGGCTACAGTGCATGAGAAGTGCAAGTCCCCAAGCACATCATTGATGAGGTGTTGGAAGGTGGCCGGAGCATTCTTAGTCCAAAGGGCATCACTCTGAAGTGAAAGAGACCCTGGAGGGTGCGGATAGCTGTGAGCCACTCCTTTCCTCTCACCACCCTCACCTGTTTAAAGGCGTTCACCAGATCCAACTTTGAGAAGACCCAGGATTTGGTGATGGCTTGGGCGATGGTTTGCTCTGTGGGTAATGGGTAGGGGTCAGGGATGGTGATGTTGTTGAGGTAGCCATATTCAATGCAAGGGCACAGGGTGCCATCTGCTTTCCGAGCAAAAACTATGGGGGAGGCGACAGGGGAAGATTTCTTAATAAACCACCCCTTTTCTAACATCTCTTCTAGCCAAATCCTCAAAGCCTTGTCCTCCTCCTCAGTGTAGGGGTAGAGGGGGCAGTTGATTTTGACTATATCGACCATCAGCTGAAATGTTAGGTCATATTCAGAGCGTAGGGAGAGCTTGGAAGCCAGTGACATGTCAAAGATGGACTTGTAGGGGTTAGGAAGGGTGGGAAGTCTGAAGGGAGGTCAATTGGAGTGGGGTCAGGGGGAGATAGAGCCAAGGGATGTGCCCAGGGGGTTTCAACAAGGGAAACTCTCCACTCAACTTGAGGCTTGAGAGCAACAAGGAGTTATTTGCAAGATTAATGCGGACCTGCTGTTGCCGCCACCAGCCCACCCCCAAGATCACGGGGTAGAGCAAGTCCTGCACGGCTGAGAAGTGGCCACTAAACCAAAAATTGTGAATGGAGAATTGCAATGGGCGTCAGATGTGGTAAGACTTCATGGGCTCTGATGAGGCGCCCAGGACTGATGAGGCTTCTTCCATCGTCAGGTCCAAGGAACGTGCCACACTGAGGTTGATAAAGTTTCCTGCCGCTCTGGTGTTGAGGAAGTCTTGCATAGTAATTTCGCCTGACTCCAAGGGAAAAGAGATAGGGAAAAAGAAGTAGGCTTGATCCTCTTTATTGGGATGGGCGAGAGAAAGGGAAGCCAAGGAGGGGGCATGACCCATCATTAGAAGAGATTGACCAAGAGGCGCTGAGCTGTTCTGTAACTGGGGAGGGGTTTCTGCTTCGTTCTTGTCCCAAATGGGGCAGCGATGGTTGATGCATATGCCCGCTCCACTCTCTTTGAGGGGGGCCTCTGGGTCAACTGGGGGGGTGATAGTGCCAAGGCGGGCAGGCTCTGAACTCTGGGGTATCAAGGACCCCATCTCCTAATCTGGGGTGAGGGCAGGGGGTGCGGCAGTCAGGGGTTCTTCCGAGGGGAAGGTACCCAAGGTGGGTACAGAGGGGGCGCAGAGGGCGGTGAGGCCTGGGGGGCGCTTCCCTTGGCTGCGACCACTGGCAGGGGGAGAAGGGGTGGCGCGCGGTACCTCAATAGCTGCGACAGCCCCCACGGGGGTATGGAAAGGGTCTGGCCCCAATTGCGCTGGCCACAGAATGCAACTTCTAAGGATACAAGGAGAGGGTCCCAAGATGCATGGGCGGCCGCAGTGGGGTCCAAGGCAGCTCAGAAGGCAGAGATGGCGATTTCTGGAGGGATAGGCACAGTGGGAGCCAGGACCATGAAGGATTTGATCAAGGAGGGTAAGTCCATGGCTGTATGTCCTAGTGTGAAGAGATGGAGGAGCCGCGCCAGTCTAGACTCAGGGGCCTGGACCGCCGAAGTGATCTGTGCAAGTAGAGGGGTGGGGTTCCCAGACTTAGCAGCGGAGCGGAGCACTCCCCTGACCCAGCGATGGGCATCCCCATTTAGGGCGTCAAGTAGAGCTACGCTCTGATGGGCATCAGAGGGAAGGGGGGACTTCCCCCATCAGCAGTAAAGCGCACCTGGAGTTCTGCCAGGACACCCAGGATTTGGTTGGCCACCTCATCAGAAGGGATAGGGGGGACCCCCAACCCTATCATGTTGACGGATGGGGTGATACTTGTCGCCAGGGCTTGGTGGGGTGGGGACCAGTTCAACACAACCTGGCAGCACACTTGGATGAACGAGGCAGCTGACCATCAGGAGAAGGCCAGGTTGCAAAGGGAGAGCACGTTTAGGGTAAGGGCGTAGGCCAATGCTTTGCAAGTGCCAGCGAGGAGGGCGGAGAAGGCTGAGGTTACTGATTGATTGATTATGTCATGGAGGCGGCTGATAAGAATTATACTGGGCTCCCAGTTTGGGTGTGTGAGAACCCAGTGGAGAGCCCAGAGTGCCAAAGGCACAGCTTTCTGAGTGACTTGAAGTAGGGGATATCTATTGGGGATGTGAGGAAAGTAAAAGTTCATTAATGTACCAAAGGCCCCCAAGGCAAACCAGATGGTTGCAATAGGGGCAACCGCGAGTCTTGTGGGGGCAACCCCCAAGGACAAAAGAGGAAGGGAGGATGATGACTCCTCCAGGGTTCGCAGTTGCTGGCCTTTGGTTTTGATCAGGTGAACCTGCGCACCAGCGAGGGGTGGCATGGGGGATAGCGCGCGAACAGGTGCGTGGGTGGAGAGGGAAACAAACCAACGGTGAGTGTCAAGACTGAGCTCCCCTTGAGCGGGGTGCTCCAGGGTCCTCAGGTGGGTGGGGCCAGCGGCGGATGAGTCAGGCATGGGGGCCAATTTTGTGAGCACCAGGGCAGGGGCGCCCTGGTGCTGCCCCAACAAGGGAGCAAATTTGGGGATCCCAGCGGCGGAGTGAATGAACAGATTCACGTTGGACGGATATGCAAAAGCAGATGGATTCGCGTTAGACAGATACATGAAAGCGGATGGAGAATCAACTCCATCGTTGGGGGCAAGACAGGTTATGGCAGATACAATATGCTGCCGCATGGTGGGGTCGAGCAACCAGATGACCAAGTTGGCGAACATCAGGATGAGTATTTGGAAAATGGCGTGCTTTGCTGGATCAATTGGTGGAATTTTTTAAAAAGTAAGCATATGGAGGCCGCGGCAAGGTGTTTGGGGTATTCTAGTTTTAATTGGTGCAAAGCATGGGAAGATTAGAGAATGAAATGACAACTGCCCCTCAACAGGGCAGTTGCCTTAAGTATGGGGAGAATTGCATAGTGGGGATGCCGAGAGATTGGGTGATTGGGGATCAGCGATGGAATTTGGTTGGCTAATGGGGAGGAGGGCAGGGGGATGTCCAATATCTTGGCAAAAAGCAAAAAAATTGCAGAATTTTCCAAATTTTTGGGGCCAAACCAGGTCAATGGTACCAATCTGGGCCCTGAACATTTGAGTAGGCCTTTTCGCATGGTTTGGATTCCCCAGATTTGTCCTGGGGGGCTGTGGCTTTGGTGCTGGGTCATTTGCAACCTGGTCCAAACTCTCAAAATGACTATTTGCATGATTTGAACTTCCCAGATCCATCCCAGGGAGTAGGGGCAACTGGTCCAAATCACTTGCAACCTGGTTCAAAACCTGAATCATGTGCCAATCTGATTTTTAGCCCCAGACAGTTCAGGCTGGCTTCTCCAGCCTAGAATTTGCAGACCTAGCTCTTATACTAGTACTGGCCATTTCCTCAAAATTTTGGCCTGTTTTCCCTGGTGAGTGAGGGGTCCCAGGGGCCTGTCCATGGCCTTGGCTTGCATAATCTCCTGGAAGGCCTTCTCTATTAATCTTACCAGGGTTGAGGAGGGGGGAGGGAGAAACCTGATTGTCTCTAGGGGGAAGGGCAGTCACCCAGCGCTCATCTACCACATGCGCCAAGTTACTCAACTGTGACAGGGGATCCACTTGGGCCTTTGGACCCCTTTTTGTCCAAAAGGGGCGTTGCTCCCTATCCAGTTGCAGGGGCTGGTCCCCAGGACTTACAAGTCTGTTAAAACTTTTTTGTACAATAGCTCATTGAGAACCTTGGTTATTTGTAATTGTTATTTCAGGTTCTTCTGAACTGGTTTCTTTGTCCTCTCAGGAGTCTGGATTCATGAGTAGGTCATGTAACAGTCAGCTTTGCTGTTGTCCAAATGGAGTAGAAACAATTGGGTCAATCCATCCACAGTCATATGTCACATCCCTGCTTGATGAATAATTTCATGTCATAGTGCTGAAGTTTGAGAGCCCAATGGGCTAGTCTTCCAATAGGATCTTTTATATATTGAAGCCACTTCAAAGAAGCGTGGTCTGTAATAGTGTTTTAGATTTATACATATAGAAGGTGCAATATATATTTCACCTTGAGCAGACATTCTAGGAATTCTTACTCCATAATACTGTAATCTTACTTGGCCTTTGAAAGTGTCTTGCTGTAATAGGACACCAGGTGGTCAATACCTTCATCATCCAGTTATGAAGGAATGACTCCTACATCTAGATCATGGGCTTCTATAGAAAAGGTTGGATTGCTTTCTGTAGTCCAGATGTCACAAAATTGGTCTTCTTTCTAATAAATCCTTCATAGTCTCAAAATATTCTCTGTTCTACTCCCCATATAAAGGGGTTATTTTTAAAAAGTTGAAAAATGAGGGGTTTGGAAAGTTGAGTGAAATTATAGATAAATTAATATTAATATTATCATTCCTAAGAATACCTGTATATCTCTATGATTTTTTGGTTTAGGCGTCTTGTATATTGCTTCAACTTATCATGATAGGATTAATTCCTTTTTTGCAATATGGCATCTACTAGAAATTCCAATTCTTGATGGAAGAAGGTACACTTTGCAGGCTTTAGTTTTTTTATTTCTCATATCATTGAAAATCTGA
This sequence comes from Massospora cicadina, assembly GCA_022478985.1. NCBI lineage: Eukaryota > Fungi > Entomophthoromycota > Entomophthoromycetes > Entomophthorales > Entomophthoraceae > Massospora > Massospora cicadina. The sequence goes on along the minus strand of JAKSZP010009510.1, from coordinate 38,049 downwards.
TTTTAGGTGGTCAAAATGATCAGTAAAGGATTTTGAGAACACATTATTATCTAAATAAACACAAAACTCAGTTTGATATCTTGCATAATGTGATACATCACCCATTTGAATGAGGTAAGCACATTTCATAAATCCCTGAGAGATCCAGGTTAGTTGAAATAATCCATCTGTGCATATTAAGACACACTTTTCTTGGTCTTATGGTGATAAATAATCTGCCAGTTACTGCTGGCGAGGTTTATTGCAGAGAAAAAACACAAGCAGGAGAGTTGGACCAGAGCATCATCAATTTATGGAACATAATAGTTGTCCTTTGTTTGTGAGGCTGTTTAGCTTCCTATAATCCATCACTATTATGTAACCAACATTTTTATTATGAGTAACAGTGGGGATATCCATGGACTCTGGAAGGGCACAAGTAAGTCAGCATCCAAAAGTTATTTTATCTTGTCTTCATGTATTACTCTACTATTGACTTCCTATAAGGCTATCATTTTATTGGATTTAGATCTCCTTTATCAATGCCCTGTATCTAGTTCTTCATATGACAATAACCAACGTCTGACATGGAAAATCATCCTGATAGTATCAAGTATCTGATGTGCCTTCTTAAGATCCTTTTGATTTAACTTATCCGATATTTGGACTTTAGAATTGCACAAATTAAAATATCATGAATAGGACCAAATCAAGTTGAGTACCAATAAAATGTACCTTGTAATTTTAAATCTAAATTGTCCCTTTTCAGATCCTAGTGCTTTTTGACTAAGATTTTGCAGTTTTTAAGGTTTATTATTAGCAACTAAATTGAGCACTGATATGATGGGTCAAAGGCACCTGGTACTTTTTTGGTTTAAATTTTTAGCTCTGACAATGCTATTGATGTGTAGTAGGCAGTTTGGTGATATATCCAGGGTATGTTAGTAGAAACCAATCTTTTTTCTACTGGTTTGGTTTTTACCTCCTCAGTAGCATAGAATGGTATGATGTATGCTGCATCTCTTGAATTGAGGAGCTTTTTCATATTTTGTACAAAAGCATAATAATTTGAAGGCAAAGAAGAAACATGGTACTCAACTAAAAAAGAGATTTTCTTTTTGCTAGATTTTTTACTATCCAGCACAAAAGGAACTTCAAATTGAGGATAGATAAATAAACTTCCTTTAAGTTATAGAACTCCTTCATATTCAATCATAAATTGCATCCCAGTAAGTATTTTTTATTATCTGTTGTCCAATACAATTGTGGGATCTGATAAAACTGGTTTGACAATTTAAATTGACAAGGAAGAGTAGTCATCTACCGCTTTGATGTTGTTTAGATCTTAAGTGCTATACCCTTAGGTGTACTTGAGTTCTTTGGGTAAGTTTGATCTTATTGATGAGATGGGATGAGAAAAATAGTAATCAGCAGTCCTGTATCCAAGATAGATTTTACTCAGACTCTGAATTGCCACTTCTACTTTTGTTATTGTTCCTATACATTTTGGCAGTAGGGCTAAAACCTCTTTTAGATGGAGCATTGCATTGAGCTTTCTTTCAATATCATACTATATCTTCTTGATTTTTACTAGACTGTGTACACTTGAGATGGATCAGATTAATAGGGCAAGGTACTGGTCATCATCATTGGCCATATCAATTACTCTTGGACACCCAAAGACTTAACTGAGGTAGGTGTCCTCTGGGACTTGAGCGTCATCAATAATGTTGGCATTCAAGAAATATGGGAAAGAAATATCAGCGGTTGTACCTAAAATTTAATAACATGCATCTTTGTAAGCCCTCCATATAATGTCATTAGAATAGTTTCAATGCATTTGAGGTGAGCGATTGACAATGTTTTATTTTCAGGTATTTTAGGATGTTCAACTTTAGGGGTACCTGACTCTAAATCAACATCCCTTTTTTCCTTCCCAATGAGGGCAGAGTTCTTCTTGAAGCACTCATTTTTGGTGTGGTTTTTCTTCTTGTGATAGTTGCACCTGAGCTTTTCCATCTTCTTGGGCTTTTTTCCTCCACGGTATGCACTATGGGTTTTGTGGAAGTCTTTTAGTGTTTCTGGATTATGTATATCAGCCACATTGATCAAAGATTCTTCAATGTCTAGGACAGAGTTGATGCTTCATTTGACTGAAGTGACGTCCATGGCTAAGTTAGTATTACTATGTAAAACCATTAACAATGGCAGCTATGGCATTATCAAGTGTGATCATCTTTAGGTCATCAGATTTTGTGGCTAAATATAAAAGCAATCCAAAAATTTGGCTAATGTATCAGTTGGTGTAGCCAATTCTCATAAAGGCATGTTTCTTCATATTCAAGATTTTTTTGGAACAAATTTCCTTGATAAGCGCTTTTTTCACTTAGCCCCAGGTGTTCAGTTTTTTATGTGAGTTACCATAATCTCCTGCATCATGCAAACTAAAGAAGATAAGATATTCTTACCTTTTGTGATGATCAGCTGCACCTTCCATTGCAGCATCACAGATATAGAGAAAGGGTGAATACTTTCTCTTTTGGGCGTAAACTTGTCCTTATGGTAGGTTTGAAGGTAGTGGCTTCCAATCCTGTGATAACATGTACTCTGGGAGTGTTACTGAAATAGCAAATAAAATTGAGACTGGCTTTCCAGTCAGAGGTGAGTGAGCACCCAGAAAGCAAACCAGAATTCCGGTACATTGCCGACCAAATGACTTGATAGCATTCAGGGAGAGAAGTGGATAGGAAAAATGACTAGCGACCACTATAAACAACATCCCAACTAGTAACCAGACCGTAGCTGCCAGGGTGGCCTTGGATTCCGCCACAGATAATTCTTCAGAAGCCATGGAGGGCCCAGGATGCGCTGGGGAACCATGGGTTGTGGAGTGAGCGGCAAGGTCATGACCTTGCCAAGCGGTGAGAGATGATCTTCAACAATAATAGAACATCTTGACGCCAGAAGGCTTCCACAAGTGGGGATATCCCAACAGGCCACTTGCTCAGTAACCTCATTTGATAAGGAAAGGAAGAAGCATCATAATAATGTTTACTAAGACCCAGTCATTGCACAACTCTGGAAACATAGTTATGGGTAGCAGAAGTGACAAAAACAGGGAAAAGTTTAAACTTTAAATTTGGCTGAAAAGGGGAATTGTTTAAATTAAACAAAAAATTGAGAGCTTACTGACAACTGTACCAGTGAGGGATGATTGTCTTAAGTCCTAGGGGCTTAGGGAATAAATGGGAATGCATGAATAAAGGTATCACAATCTCAACTGATTTTTAGCACAATGAGATTTTTTAACTAACATGACGCCAAATTGACCTTCCACTGGCCATCTGACTCTCACTCAGTTTTTGCTACTAAATTGTTTCTCCAACTGTGATTCTACTTGATGAATTGGCAACGCTTCATTTGGCAGGTAACTAATTGCACCCATAGCAAGGCCACATCGGCACAGTCCCATTGTGTATTAGAGAGATTTATCACCCTTGATTTAACTGTAGTCAGACCTCTCAATTTATCCAGATTTTTAGCCTCTTCAGTAGAACCCAAATTGTTACCAGAGTTGGACCCCCTGATCATTTTAGAATTTTTTCTATTTGATGGAACCAATAAATTGTTGCTGAACATAAGTGCTCGCCACTTCCCTTAAGATGACATCCTCTTGCTGACACTACCTCCATGCACATCCCCCTGATCCGCTGGAGCAGTTCTTGTGTGGTCAGATAGGGGGAAAATGGCAACCTTGGGGGGTACTTCATCATTCATTACTCATCCACCACATGGGCCAAATCGCCTTGGGTTATGAGGGGGATAGCTGCCTTCTTGGCTCCTTTTTGGTGTGGAACGGGAATTCCTCACAATAGAGACACAGGGGGTGCCACCTGGATTTACAGGGAGCTTCATATTCAGTGATTTTGGTGTAAGTATCTCTCTTCAACTTTTTAAGAGAGTTGACAAATTTTATCTTGTAGTGGTATAAGATGATGCTCCATTTCTTCAATGTTAAGCCTTGGTGTGACATCCAGTAATATAGTGCGTCTTCTCAAGAACAACTTTATTATTATCCAAGTTCTTAACACAGATGTCAGCAGATTTGATTTATTGACAAGTGGTAGAGGGAAAATTTCATAGGAGTTTGTTTTTTCTTTCAATATACAAATGTGCCATTTTAAGTCCTCCTTTATACCCTGACATCCAGTGCTTTGAGAAAGCTTGTCCATCTTGTCTTTAAGTTCTTCTGTGAAAGTGTTCCAGCATTTCTCAGTTTAGTAGAGGTGGTGGTAAATATGGTTTAAGTTTTCTTAACAAAGTGATTTTCTCCCTAGACTGCTCTCAAATTGTTGAGTTGCTTGACATTTTTGTTGGTAGACACCTGAATTGCATGGGATACCAGATCCTTCTCAGCATGGGCTACTCAGTTAATGAGATTCTGAGGTATAGTCTGAGCCTCTAAAGTTTGGTGGACTTCAAGCTCATCAATTTGCCTTAAGCATGCTCTAGTCAGGACTCAAGGAGCTTAATTTGTTCTTCCTAATTATAAAAACTAGCAGAAACATGGGCTGTTATTTCACCATGTACTTTGGCGTCTTACTTGCAAAGCTCTTGGGCAAAATTTTTAAGTAATCCCTGGGTCTTTTGATTAGACTCTGCAATATTCTTTCTGAGGAGTTCCATAGCTTTCTTTGCATACATAATACCTTAGAATTTATAGTCCCATTTTGATTTTGAAGTTTAAATGATATAGAAATGATTTACTTTGCTCTTTCAAGATACATCCCCTATACTTTGATATGCAAAATTATATACCTCTTATAAGATACTATCAACGCCCTTGGATATTATGTGATGGTGGAGTTCTTTGTATGGACTCCTGATAGGTGTATTGTATGATAAAGATAAGGGTGTATTAATTTCATGATGTATTGTAATAAATTTGCACTTGAACCATATCTCTCTGTGAGAGCACTTGATTCAGATAAGTTCTTAAGAGTCCTGTCCTCACCAGATGCTCTTTTACAGCTGTCTCTTTCTTTTGGGCTTATGATTCCTTGAGTTAAGTCTCTGACCACTTTGTTAAAAATTTAGGTTAGATGTCAATATTCTGGTATCTTAATTGGATTTCCTTGTACTCCTTAAATGTTACCAAGGGAGTACTTACATATGGTCATCATTTTTACCATTTCTATTGCGCACTCAGCAAATTACACTATTGATTGTATAATCTCCTATGGTGCAATCAGTTAAATGCAGGTATAATTAAGCGATGGCTGTGCCCTCTGTGGTGAGCACCAGCCTGTAGGTCTTCTTTTAAGAGCCTCAATGGTTCTGTTCCCAAGAAGCCTAACAATCAAATAATTGGTTCAAGTCAAAGACATTTGCAAGAATTTACCTAAATTAAGGGTTTTCAAGTCTTTCTTAGCTCCCATCAATTATATTATCCATCCTATGGTAAGAGGTGAGAGGACTTACTGAAGTAAAGTCACAAAAAATAGAGTTTTAAAACAAAAGGAGATTACATCAGAGAATATATTTGGGATTTTATATAGTAAGTCAATAATATTTTCCCCATAATAGCTTTAGATAATATAATTATAAAGAGATATTTTAATGGGAGGCTTTTCAATGGGTAGCACATCTAGATTTATGAATGCTTGTGTAGCATAAATTTTATAGGTATAAATGTAAAGAAATGATCCATTCAGATAAGACTTGGTATCATTTAAGTTAATCATTGGGAATATTACAGATCTGTACCCTTTGAGGGTACAGCTTAATTTACTACCTAATAATCCATCTGATAAAGAATTCTTCTCACATTCTGATTATTATTGTGGCTAACCAGGATTTTATCCTAGGGAATTTTAACTCAAGTCAAACTAGAGGAGATTTCCAGTATTGAATTGAACCTTACTGAATTTTTAATTTATCCATAAAGTAAATTGAGAAGTTTTCTTTAACCCCTTTTGTGATACTAGCATTGATTTTTTAAAGGTTTTTTGATTGCTATTCTTCCTATTATGTCTGATACACTAGTATTTGAAAACTCTTAATAAAATATTTAGGTTCAGAGGAAAATTTTACTTTATTTTATAATAGTGTTGTTCTATCTTTTATGATGGTGTCTATAAGTTGGTACTTAATTGATAAGATACCATTTATCTATCAAATAAATGTAAGATAACTGCTAAAATGTTGGATCCTTTAACTTTCAAATATAGTAAGATTATAATGATTTTTAAATAAATTTATGGGTATCTTCTTTAAATTTTAGGACACATCATAAGTTTAAAAAAGTTGATCAATTGATATGTCATGGTTTAAATTTAATTTTACAATTTCTAAATTATTGACCAAAAAGCTTTTCTTCTTGTAACAATAACATCAGTTACCAAAATTTAATTTGAGCAGATAGATTTTGATAATCACATAGTTGAGATGAGCGAATTTAATAAAACCCAACAAAACTGGGTGAAAGTCATATCAGGCAATGGCCAAAACGGTGCATCCAAAGGCACAAAACGCCCTGGAGGGGGACCGGGAGCCAATGCCACCAAGAAACTCCAAACCCAAACACCTTCCAGGTTTGTGGGATTTACAACAAAACAAAACCAATACATGGAGATACAGTATGCGCAGCCCCTATCAAAAGTGGAAAAATGGGCTCCAACTTTTCTAAGGGGTCAATTCCCTAAATGTGGGAAAAGGTAGGTGAGGCACAGGCCTCCCTCTTTCCCCACACAGTATATGTTACCACCCACACCATCCACCACAGCTGGATTTATATGGGTTCTAAAATTGAAGAGGATGCAGATGCCACAGCAAAAGTCTGTGTCAAAATTGCCCTCCCTGAGGGCAAACAAATTGTGTGCACTGCACGCACCAGATGGAACAAAGCAAACACTTTGTTCATCTCTTTTGAATTGCTTCCCACCAACCTTCCCTGTAAGCTTATTGAAGACAAACTCCAACTCAGCCTCCAAAGCTATGTAGAAATAAAAACAACTCAAATTAAAGTGTTTCCACCTGATGCCAAACCTGTGCACAGGAAAGGCAATTGCTGTAATTGACCCAGTCCCTGACATGGCTGAGAATTTAACTAAAATCCCATGCACCACAATTTTCCACCTCCTGGATGGGGGAGTGTCAAACCTTTCTGAGTCACACCAGATCGCGCACCCCCCATCTGCAACCAATGCACTGCACTGGGGCACAAGGAGCACGTGTGCCCAGTGAAGAGGGCATCATGGCCCTGGACTTTTGTGATGACGCCATGGACAAGGATGAAGAGTCCTTTGGAAGAATGGTTGACTTCAACCACGCTTTCCTCTAGGGAGAGGATGGACACTACATCCTCATTGACCCAATCTTACCCAAAATATGCAAACAGGTACAGAATGCCCACAAGTGGGCAGCAGCCAAGGCTGCATCTCTTACAACCTCCTCCATCGACCTGAGCCAAATCCAGATGGACAAAGAGGAAATTGGCTGAACTAGCCAATCAGAAACTAATTCCCAAGCCAGAGCAACTATGGAGAATGCAATCCAAACCAAACATTCAGATCAGACAAACCAAAAAAAATTCTCAAGCTGACAGAATCACCATGTGATCCCAATCAAATAAACCTATCAGGACATTATGAACACTATGGATGCACCAACAGGGCCCAGAGAGCCAAAATCAAACCCCAAAACATCAGAAGCCAATCAGAACACCAACTCAAATCAACCAAAATCATGTGTGGAAAAGCTTAATATATACCCCAATCAAAACAATATCTGCACAAAATCATCACAAGGTAAGGAGTCGGAAGCCTCAGTTTGGACTGGCCCAACCACATGAAGCAAGTCCAAGGCAATGAGCGGGGGACTAGGGCCAGAAGGCCCGCCCAACCACTCCTGAGGCGCCGCGGGCAACTCAGTGTCAATAGGGATGCTAAACCTCGCAGGAGCTAGGGCTCAAGCATCCTGAGCCAAAAAACTGGACTTCCTGTGCAAACCCCTGGTAGACATCTTGCCCATCCAAGAGACCCACTGTCTGCAGGGGGAAAAGGATCCTGGGCGGCCAGGGTCTCACCGTCCATTCAATATGGACGTCCCACTGTGGTGTGGTCATCTGAAATAATAACATAAAATTAAAAATCCTCAAATCCTCATCGCACTTAGATGGCCACATCCTAATCACAATGATTGCAAACCAAGAGGCCACACTGTCAATAGCCTGTATCTATGCACCATGCACCGCGTCCAAATGTAAATAATTCCTCAAATCCATCCTGATGCTTAACCTCCCACCGTACACTATCATGTTGGGCGATTTCAACTGTTGGGACGATGCCACCATGGACTGATAGCCCAGCCCCAGGGGATACCCACTGGGATACTCTGAGTTTTGCTCAATGAAGGCATCTCTTGGTCTGTATGACACCCTCCCCCTAGGGCCCCACTCCTCCCCCACATGACCTTCCCCAACATATGCAAGGGTATGCTCATCTTGATGAGCTGCATAGACCGCATCCTCACACCAAAATCCTGTCACTCATTCATTACTAACTTCGCCACAAAAAAAATATTTTCTCCCACCATCATCTAGTTTTGGTGCAGTTCATTATAACCAAGACTCAAATGTGTACGACGCCCTGGAGGAAGCTATACCCAGAGAATATAAAACTCCCCAAAATTTCTGAATAGGTTGAGCATGAAGCTTCAAACCCAAAATTCACTACCTCGTTCACATCAGATCCCATCAAAACTTGGGAAAAATTTAAATCCGAACTAATAAACAAGAACTGCCATATCACTTCACACAAATACACTGCAGATACCACCACGATCAGATGCACCCTGGCTGAACTCAACCACCTTGAACTAAACACCCCAAAAACTGGATACAGCCTGAACTGGGGGCGCAAATGGGCGGCAATCTCTGCCTGCCTCAACGCCCTCATCCACAAACACCAACATAGAATCAAAGTATCATGGAAAGGTAAGCACATAAAAGAAGGCGAGACCTGCTTGGCGTTCTTCTTCTGCCAATATCACTCCTGAGGCAACCTGCCTCAGTGCACACAGGTCCGCAAAGCTGATGGAATTGTGGTAACTGGCTTAATGGAGGTCAAGGCAGAAATTCACTGCTATTTCACTGAACTTTACTGTGACACCCCACCCAACACCCAAAAGGTAAAAAACCTTTTTACACTCTGCTGGAATACAGAGGGCACCGCCGGACTATAGTCTCCTAAACCTGATAACGCAGGAGGAGCTCTGGAATACAGTCCGCGGTGCACCACAAAGAATATGCCCAGACCCTGATGGGATAACCTACGAATCTTACAAAACATACTTAAAACAGATTGCCCCCCTCCTCCTAACGTCTATGAACCAGTGCTTGCTGGAGACACGTCTCCTCCCAGGAGGCCAGGACTCTTATGTCATTACCCTATTCAAAAATGGCGACAGACTGGACCTGGCCAACTGGTGCAAATAGCACTCTCTAATACTGACACTAAACTACTCACAAAAATTTTGGCCACCAGACTGGGAGCACTAGCCTCAAAAGCCCTATCACCTAACCAATTTGGTTTTACACCAGGGCGCTCCATCTGGTCTAACATACACTCCATCACCAATGTATGCCAATCCAAAGTGACAGGTGCCCTGGTATTCCTTGACCAGGAGAAGGCATACGACTGTGTTAGCTGGACATACCTAAAAGAATGCCTACATGCTTTCAACCTCCCACCCAGGTTCATCAACTGGGCAATGCTCCTCACAGATCCGCTTCAATGGCAGTATGTGGCCCAGGTTTCCTGACTGACAGGATCACCACGCGCAGAGAGCATAAGCAAGGGGACCCCCTCAGTCTGCTACTGAACAACTTCAGCTTTGAACCACTCCTCCGCGTTGCCAACTCACGACTCAGGGGCATAACTGCGCCAGGCCAGCCCCCTGTCAAGATACTAGCCTTTGCGGACAACTGTGCAACAGGTATAGATGATGACAGAGATGCCCAACATCTGGAGCGCACCCTAGAGGAATACTCCATGGTGATCAGCGCATCACTTAATAAACAAAAAACTGAAATTATCCTCCTTGGCAAATACACCACCAACTGGTCCTCACCAACCACCACACACAACCCAAGACGCAAAAACTCGCTCGCCCTACCCTTTGTGTTACCCCCACCAGCACCCCTGTCCGCCACCTTGGGATATGGTTGGAAACAGGGGGGTATGCAAGCGAGATGATCAAAAATAACCTGCTACAACAGATATCCAACAGAATTGCCTCCCTCAAGGGTAGATCCCACGGTTTAATGGGGCGAGTGGCAGTTGCCAACTCGCTCATCCTCCTGATACTGTGGTTCCCAGCACATGCGATCCCCTTCTCCCCCACCTTTATAACATCAATCTGTGTGCTCATCCAGGTTTGGCTGTGGCCTGGATCCCGCCCACCAGTCTGGGTTGAGACGCTGTATGGCCCACGCTCCAGCGAGGGCATGGGCCTAATAGATTTTGAGCACCACGCCAACTGCATCCTGGGCACCTGGATAGGGAAAGTGCTAACCCCAGACCCCCTGCAACAGCACTGGTCCAGGGTAGCGAGGACCAACTTCGCACAGGCACTCAAAATACCCAACCCACACCATCCTTCCAGCTTACTAACATACCTCATTAACCGCCCAAATGCAATGGGCCCACATGGAACCCCCCTCACTTTAAGCGCCTCCTCCAAACCATCCACCACATGGGATGGATCGTCGTTACCACTGGTACAGTGTGGGGAAGGGGATGACCCAGACCCCACTTTGCGTTACAAAAGCCAGAAGACCACCCCCACAGAGATATACTCGCATTGACTTCATCCATTGCCAAAGTCAACTACCTAGACGCTTTGGATATCCCCTATGACCTATCCACACAAAAGGCAATATAGAGAATGACGCACCATCCACTCCTCCAGCTGAAGGTAAGGGCCAACACCTGGCGCTGCCTAAGAAGAACCTTCAGAACGGCGGACTGCTCCCACTCACTCCACGCAACCTGCGCAGTATGTGGAGGAGAGGGCTCCCTACACCACTGCCTAGAAACCAGCCCCCCATTCAAAGCCATATGGAGAGAAGTTGCACGCCTGTTCAAGATCCAAGGCGGCCAAGATTTCTCTATCTCGAAGAGCCTCCTTGCAATCTGACTTTTGTCCCCAATCCCATCCACCCTGCGCACCCTACTGATACCCATTGCAATGTGGACGATTCACACTATTGCCTTGGATGCGTTCAAGGGCACAGTCCCTACCATCCATGAGGTTTTCAATAGGTTCCACGTCCATTTACTAGAGCATTTCCAAGCCTGTCTCTATGGGCATATGAGACCAAGACAGCAGAGACTCATAAATTCATGGTTTCCACTCTGGTTTCTTCACATGGACCCCTTCCTCCACACCTGCTCTATAGTGGAGGCAACCCCCCTGTAATAGAGCACCACCCCCCCTACACCTGGCGGTCCCAGCTGGCAACAGGGGTAACCTGTGTACCCCAGGGGTGCCCAATCATATCTAGTCATCGCTTGTCTTCCCCCCACTATTTCCACACACATATCGGTATTGCTCATCCCCTGGTCAGCTTACCTCAGTTAAATAAAAATTATTGACCAAAAATGTTACAATATTAAGAGGCAATGCACTTTATTCTCCTTGAATCTTATTACTAATAGGTCCTGCAATCAAATAATCCTTCTAGTAATCTATATCAGAACTTATTAATAGTTTCTTTTAAACAAGTAGAGAGAAGTGGATAGCATATCAGGGTGGTTTCTGCTCCACTCTGGGTTGGTTTTTATTAAAACAGGTTTGAAACCATCACAGGCTATAAAAAGCTCAGCGCAGTATATTTGTCCCAAGATTGACCCACCTTATTTACTTTTTATAAACAAGTAAAGACAAAATTTACTGCGTAACATTGTCTACTATATTTCTAACTTATTTATTTAAGTATTGATTCAAGTACAGGTGTAGTAAGGTTTGTTATTATTTGTTCTAACTGCGTGAATATTAGTAAGGTCTGCCAAGGTAACAATTAAATCTACTTTTCACTATGTATGGTCATTAAGAGACTATCTTTTCAAGATCCATTGCAAAGTTTGACCCCTGAAAGTGGGAACACATAAGAACCTTCTGATAATATTGCCTTATGGTAACTTCATAATCTAAAAATAAGGATTTTAGCTAAATTCTCTTTTCAATTCTAGAGTAGCTAAATGTAAGTGAGTAACCAAATAAGATTGTGGGAAGTAACTTTGTGTATTGGTTTTCTTGTAGCACTTTGACTAAAATTCATTAAGTTGTTAAGTCTGTTTGAGTAGTAAATATTGCATCATTAGATTACCCCACCACTAATGAGCCTTTTATTTTGCAAAAAAGCATTAAAGTGTTGGGATGAACATAATGTAAGCCAGGATCCTTACTCTGATGAGCTAAATTTTGAGTATTTTGACAGCTATAATGTGTGTTGTTAGCAAAAGAGTTAGATGCTTAGCCCTTCATCTCATTATATATTGTTTATTGAGATATTACTTCTAAGTGAGAATAATTTATCTTAGATTAGGTTACATGTTGAGGCTGATTTTTGGTTCTATTATCAGGAGGTCAAAAGGTATCCTCATATCTCCTAAAATAATCATAATTTGTGGTGGTGGAAAGATAAATAAAAACAAAAATAGAAGTGTTGGCTAACTCACAGTAAGGCATTATGTTTATATATGATCATCATGGCGTCAAAGTCAATTATAGCCTAGGTTTTTAGTAGTACCTGAGCTTTACAGTGAAGGTAGTTTTAAAAAAATATACTCTCCTTATTTTTTAAAAGATATCTAAAATCTCTTAATTTTTGGTAGACAGACGTTCAGATTCCCCAAACTTGCATAGGATAACTATATGTACTTAATATAGGTAGGTTAAGGGGTAAGATGAGGCATCACCAACTCAGTGCTCCTTTGGTCTAGGCAGTTGATCATAGTTGATGCTTTCAGAGGTCTGGAGCACCTCTTACAATTTTTATTAACTAATAAATTTAATTGACAATACTCCCACCTATATCAAAATTAGAGTGAACTTGTAATTCTAAAAGTTCAATCCTTAGGCTCTCTAAAAGCTTGTCTGTGGAGTAACTGCATTTTGTTTGAGCTGATTCTGGAGTTCCTTTGGGACTAAGTTTTCATTTGTTGTCAGAGTTAGTAAAGTGCTTTTTTGGTGGTACTAAAATATGGTAGGATTGTAGATTTACTTTCTTATATACCTTTGGTCAATAGCATTTTCCTCTGCTGAAAAAAACTTACTTAGCATCCACAATGTAACCCTTTTCAGGCTTAGTACATTATCATTAGCACACTCTTCTTTCCATTCTTTAAGCGCCAAAGTATATCAGAATTCTAGTTGGCTTAGTCTTCCTTTGAGGTACAGAGTTATGCTTAAGGTTTTAAATATTTTCCTTTAAACACTTTATATCATTGTTTCAAGATTTTACCACCCCTTTATATAATTTAGTTTTTACTAAATTATAATGTTATTTACATTGTAAACATACAGTTGGTCCTAAAGCAGCATCATCTCAATGAGTCATACATCTCATTTAATTATTAGTCTCAGATGGAAAAGATGGCTTTTAATGTAAATAAAGACTGATTACTTTGGTCAACATGAGGCTTTAAAACAGTGATTTTTTCCATTCAGTTTTTGCACCTAGTTGTATAAAAGGCATAGGACTTTATATGTATAATAATATAGTTTCTCAATTCCTTTATACCATTTTGAGTTTGACTATTCTCTGGTTATATAATTGGATAACTCTTCTCAATTGATAATCAATTGATATTCATATTACTGTAATTTAGTATGGTTTAGTGTCATTTAATGGTAATAATTAACTTTCTTATAGCTAACCCCCTCCCAATGAGGCCAATCTGATTACCTAATTTAGGTATCAGAATTTTAATTTATTATTGTTCCCATGATAATAGTAATAAGTAGCTTTACTGACGGCATAAACTACTTTAATGCTATTCTCTAGTTTCTACATTAAAGCTTTATATGCTGCTATTGAACCTTATCATGCACCATTAGTCTGTCTATAATTACATGGTTATGGCTTATAATCTACTAATAGTTTTAATTGTGGTATCAACATATTCCAGCAATTACTGCTTTATGAGATTAGTATTTAGTGTTTTCTGGACTTTTGTTCATTTGATTGGTAGAACATGTGATAAAACTCTTAAAGTAGATCTGGCTCCTATGATGATAGAAGAAGTTTAGTTCACTATCTGCCTTCCATCCTCTGTCAGATTGGTAACCTTGTAGTAAGGCTATGGATAAATGCTCTACATCCTTCCAGTTAAATGTTATATTTAGTATATAAATGGTAGGTACATTTAACATCCAAATCAGATTAGTACTGACTGTAGCATTTCCATAAAGGCAAGGCTCCATCCCTATAAATATATGTTTCCTTTATTTAGAGTTTTCATCCATAATATAAACTTTTCTAAATTTAGCAATCTGGTCTATCCCATGTAGTGGCACCAGATTGTAAAAAAACTGATATTTGCACAGATTATACAATGGTAAAGTTGTCTTTTATTTTTTATGAGAACATGAGGCAATGATAGCCCTTAAAAAGATCTATTTTATTATTTTTTAGTTTGGATGAGATGGCCTTTTTGTCTATCAAGTTTCTTTTTTATTATTTATAATTAAACTATATTAGACACCCAGTAAAATAACTATAGTATACTTACAAATCATATTCTAAATCTAGCCTTAAACTTTATATGTATTATGCTTAACAACTATATGTACATTTATTTACGTTCTCCTCCAGTTTCCATATTGTTATAGTGTTGAAATTTTGGTTGCAACTGTGCAAGATTGCAGGGGTGAAATTGGCACAAAAAATAGGTAATGCTGTATGAAGACAGTATGCCTCAAAAAATAAAGTATAGCTTGCTAATAAGAAGCCTTTATTATTTTAGATCCTTTATTCCACTATATTCTCAATTTTACTGACAGCAGCAATGGATTCAGAATAAGGGTAAGTCCACAGCCCCTCAGGACTAAACAATCTCAGTTAGTTTATTTCCACGTTCTTTCTTATTCCAGTGTAAGGCAACCAATTTATACCCTGACCTTTGATAAGTTATCTTTCCTTTCATCTCTCTATTGTTCTGGAGTATCCTGTCTCTGGTCTTCTAATAGCTTTTGGGTTTAGCTAACTGAAACATAACGTTTGAATGTCCAAGTTGGGCACATCTTAAAGTATTCTGAACAGTACTAGTAGCATCTTGATGACTTTTTGTCTAACGTCAGTAGCAAATTTAGAGCTCTGATTGTCATTTATACTTGGGGAAGATTCAATGAGAAAATTATATAAATTTTGACAGAGAAATTTGGGACTGATCTGGCAGAAACATCTAGTAAATTGACTGATGAGCAGAACTTGTTTTTAGAAACTGACCATCCAGTCACCAAGCAGATATGATTTGATCCACCATAAATTTAGATTGTAGTTTAAATTAAATTCTTGAATTTGGCCAGGTGAAAATATATAAATATTATTAGTGGGCCAAGTATAAATTGAATTGCTGTAAATTCAGACCATTAGTAAATTAAGAATTGTTAAGACTTGTGCAAGAGAAAGAGTTGGTGAAACATCTTATGGTAGATAAATAATAAATCAATCTGCCATAAACAGATAATTGGAAAAAGATTATGGCGGATTATCAATTTCTTGAATTCCTACCTGTTGTAATCAGGTTTGACTGACCATCTGGATAATATTTTATATCCTTAATTTCATATTTCCACTAATAATTAGATAGCAGATTTGAGTGATGTAGTTATTATTCCACACAGCCTCTGCTTTTATAAGTAGTGGCTTAAAGTATTAATCTACTATTTGTGGATCCCTAAAACCCTCACTGGCAAAACCCTTGTTCAATTAATCTTTTGGCTTCCAACGCTGTGTCCTTAAACCTTTATCAATCTCTATTACAGCTCAATGTAATTACTTCTTGTCACCCCATGCTGGCATAAAACATCAGTAAAAGGGTCATTATTATCTACCAGGCCATATGGCCATAACTTGATTAAGTTCAGCAGATTATATCTTTTCAAGGAGATACTCTGAGCTCTAGTTTTGTTTAATTGGCCCTATTTAAATGTCACCATTTAGTCTACCAATTTTGAAGTGCTGCTTGGTAACTAGAGAAGCATTAATGTGAACGCTGGTAGAATGCATATCTGAGGAGTATTGCCAATTGCAAGGGGATCCTTATTTTGAGTTTAGTTGTATCAGCTGATCAGGTCATTTGCTTAAGCAAGCCTTGAGCCTTTGTCAGTACTTGGGATACAAGGAGCTCTATTGACTTGGATAAAAACCCCTATTGCTGATTTTTGTCTCTGTTTTTGTAATATTTTGATCAAAGTTACTACCATCATACAGAACTTTGAGTTATTGGTGTAGTTACCTGTGCAGTTAATATATAATGATCTAGCGCCAGTTTTAACAGTACCTAAAAAGGCTAGCATAATAATGGCAATAATTGGGACAATGGCAGCGGTGAGATCTATAGGGCATTAATGAATTATGGCTGAAGTTGAAATCTAATGTTTGGTCAAAATCCCAAATTGCACCATATAGTCTTTACTATAATTTTTAAGGATATTTCTATTTATTAAATGTTCCTACACTTTCAGCATTCAGACTATTAAGCCTCATCTATATAAATTTCTTAAGCTTGGGACTATTCTTCAACACTTCACTCTTAAAATGAAAATAACTTATTGTGTATAGTAGCAATTTTATAAAGTACTATTGTAAGCTCTAAAAGTTATAGTATTGAAGTCCCAAAGCATCTAAAAGACAGTTAAAATAAATATCAGAGTCTCAAGGAAGTAAAGCATAGAGAGTCCAAGTGTAAGTCCCAGGGAACGTCCCTTGGCTCTTGATCAGGCCATCTTCCCGTTCCTGAATAAAAAGTCACCAAAGAGGATGGCGGTACCCCTCATTACTCAGGGCGATCTCGCTCACATAGTAGATGAGCGATGGGTAACAGCTCTCCCACTTCAGATCCCACCCCCAATACCCACACTCACCCCAGCAGAACTGTTGCAAGGAATTTGTGAAATCTGCACTGAGATTGCCAAATTGAAATCAGTCAGATCTAATTTGAGTGTCAATCTGGCTGATGGCCAAATTTCAAATGGGTGTAAAGGCATGAAGAATGAGATATTGGCTGGATCGCCTGACGGCTCCAATTCAATCAATAAGCTGGTAGAACAAACATTGGGCATCATTGATGAGGGTTTTAAGCCTTTTGTTGGTAATTTGAGTGTTGTGGCTGATGTGTTGCCATTGACCAAATGGATGGTTCAGCAACTGAGCGCGAGTGGGTTGGGCGTCCCAAACCTGTTCCCAACCAAATGGACCTACCCTATATGGGGTGGCCTTGGGGGATTCCTGTCACTCATCGGGCCAAACGCCATCATGCCAACTGTCAGAAATGTAGCCAAGCCCTAATTCAGATGTTTGAGGTCAAACTGACAGAGACTCAGCCCACCACCAAATTTTGCAATGTCAGTTCTCAAGGAACAAACCCGCCCATTCCTGAACAATCCGCTGGTTAGGTCAAAATTGTGGGACCCAATCCCATCTTGTCACTACCCCAATTGACCACTCTTTAATCAGTTGCACAAGTACTGAGAAAATTGTTGGTCAATTTTCTTACTTTCCTTCAAGTAAAATTTACCAAAAAATTAAAATTTATTTGTTTTTTCTGACCACATCCCTGATGGCATTCCCCTGGTGGCCCATTGGTCCATTCACCGGATGGGTTCTACCAGTATTCTTTGTCACTATGGCCCCCTCTGTCATCAATTGGGTTCAGTGAGTCCAGTATTTTTAGCTCTATAACCCCACAATCATTACTTTCCATCAGCAATACATGGGGATCTTGTGGCTGTATGCCCACCAATTGCAAGAGAGAATCCACCTCCTTGTCACCCCAGTTGAGATGGCACCATATGCTGAGGATCTTGTTGAGACTATCTCAGTGATCCCACCCCCTGCAGCAAGGCCCCCTGGGTTGGGAGTGGGTTCAGTGTGGTTCATTTTTGGGATCATTTTCACCATGTTGCTACACCAACACTCCATCATCTCCCACTGCCTGTCTCCATACCAAGTCATTTGGTCAGCAATGCCTCTGACATTCTGGCTTGCTTTTGGGTGCTTATGCATCCCAACTGGCAGTCTTGTCTAAACCTCTTCTGCTGTTTCCATGACACCAAGGCTGCAAGGATCCAAGCTTTATAAGATAAACAGTTTCAGATACTTGAGACAACTACACAAGAAGAGCACCTATGAATATGGATATATAAATGGAATTGTTTTTTGATAACATGCCAAAACTCAAATTATAAATACTTGAGATTTTATATTCTGAGATATGAATTGTAATTAAAAAATAATGCTAAACTAGTCAACTAGATTCCAACTTAAAGTTTTCTGTGTTGCACATTTATATGCAAAATTGGTATTTTGTTTGTTAATCAAACTCAAAGTGAACTATTGAAGCAAATACATCAGCATAGACGAGGCTAATATAATCAATAACTTCCTTTAACAATCAACTTCACATTTATAGTAGTTGCATGTTTTCCTAGCTTTGTTTGGTTACTAATATTGCAATTGATGAGGAGTGGTAGCATAACATGGTGGTTCCTGCTCTGTTCTGGTTCAGGTTTTGACTAAACACAGGTTTGAAACCAGAAAAGGCTTAAAAAACTCAGCGTGGTATATTTGTCCCAAGGTTAACCCACCTCATTTACTAAATATTACAATTGATGTCATAGTTATGTATAAAAAAATTGTTGTCAACTAGCATCATATAACATTGACTGAGAAGTAATAATTGATAAATCTATTATATTAAGTTAGTTTGAATCAAAGGCTCAATTCTAGTTCATCTGTTGGCTTTAATCTAAAGACCTTCAGAGGTATGCTCTTTTTTATTCTCTAAATCTGATAACCCTTCATTATTAACAAAAAATAAAAATTTATGGGTGTTTTTCCTTAGATATATATGATACTTACTTAGACCTAGACAACTAAGTTATTAAATATAGCATTCCAGAAACTCTAAAAACCACAATTAGTAATATTTGAGGTATTTGACATACTAAAGATTGAATAAGGTTTTTAAAATTATAATCTAACTCATAGTACTCATATAAAAATTTACTACAGTATTATGTATGTATGTGTCCTATTTTAGTTTTCCTATTATCCTGAACAAGTATAATGTATATGAACAACACTAATCATATGAAATCGGTAAAAATAGCCTTTGATTTTTCTATAAACTACACATATATATTATCTAATTTGATTAAATGGTAATCCTAGATTGTCACCCATATATAGCTGTCTCATGTTCATAGCTTCTTTATTATATATTAATGGAGAAAGTTTCACATGAGTCTATTCATTGTTCCTTTTTTTATTCTGCCTATTCTTTTCCAAATTAATAACTGACTTCTTTAAGGCTCATCGTTATAAAATAATATAAAGATTTTCTTAGAATTAACTATAAAAGCTTGCTATAGATATATTGCTAATTGCAGTTTAATCATTGCATTTTATAAATTTTTCTGTTCTCTACAAAATGACATCTTATATAAGAATCTTTTTAGCAGTAAGTAAACATATTTTAATACTCCCAATATTTTTAGTAAAAATTTATGGATGAAATAAAAGATTGTCCCACAGCTCTTCAAAAATATTTATCATTCACAATCTTTTACTTGAGTCAAAAGCAACTTATGTTATATTGCAATCCATTCTAAGGAATTTCAATCCCACACCTCTGATGTCCTTACTCCCATAGTGTCCACACTTACATGGTATATGAGGAACTAGCACCAGACAATGATCCCGCTAACTTATTTCTCATCTTATATGTCTGATTAGGCTTACCGCTGTAGTATCATATTGTGGTTTTTATGTTTTATTTAGCGCCCAAAATGAAATATGTCTCACACCCAATACTTTAATTAAGCCCTTTAGTATTAAAAACCTTGTTAAGGGCATAAGAGTCATGGAGTTAGCTAATAAAGTTAAGACTAGCCTGCCAGTCAGGGTAAGTAATACCCAGGATCAAGCCAGAATGGCAGAGTCATAGTCATCCATATGACCTGATATCTGATTGGAAAGGATATCATTAAGAGAGGCTGACTAACAATCACTATTACCATCATACCTAACAACCACTAATGCAACATTGATGGCCATGAATTACGCCGCTGATGTTTCTTTTGGCCCCACAAGGAGCCCCAAATCCTCTCTGGTGACGTAAGTTACCAACTGCATGGAAAGGTTGCAAAACTTTGTCCATTTGGGAAAAATAATCTTCAAAAAACAAGGACACATCCTGACTCCACATGACATCCAAAATTGTGGACAACCCCGGAAGGCCATTAAAATGGTATCCCCATTTAAGGAGAGAGGTCAGCAACACTATGATTATGGCCACTATGCCCAGTTATTGCGTAGACTGATGAACATGGCACCAATTGAAAATGGCTAGCAGATAGAGAGTATAATTTAGACTGGAAAAAAATTGTGTTGAAATTTTTTATTAAAATATAATAAAAAATGACTAACAACTATACCTGTGGGAGATGGTTGACTTAAGTGATGTGGCTTGTAAAATAAATAAATTTTGCATGTTGAGAGTAATGCAATCCCATTAGATTCTGGCGGATTGACATTCCAAAACCTTTATGAGTTCATATTAATCTCATCCTGGATAGATGACTTTTTCTTAAATTTTGCCACCAAATTTTCCCTTCCAGTGCAATTCCACTTGGTGGATTAACAACACTTCATCTGGTGGGCGATTGGATGCACCAATGGCCAGAAAATATATGGGAGGTTCATTGATTACTGAAAGGATAAAAAATAACAAACCTTCTGGGGTTGGGCTTGCCTTTCCTGGCAGAATTAAAATACATTGGTGGTGTTTAAACCTGATCATACTGTGGATAATTAAATTCCACTGGACCTCAAAATTATCTATATTAATAGCCCATTCATTGGGGCCCAAGATTGTTGAGGGAAAGGATTCCCACAACTTTTTTCTGGTGTTGGCTTCTTACCGCCACCATCTCCAAACATTCCCCAAATCTACTGCACCAACTCTTGGATGGTGAGGTAGGGAGAAAAGGGGGCAACCTTGAGGGGGCACACCATCACCCATTTCCCATCCACCAAATGAGGTAAATCTCCCTGGAACGCAAAAGTGATGTCCGCCTTCTTCACCCCCTTTTTCATGCAGAACAGAAATTCCTCATGGTTGAGGCGCAGGGGTGCTCCCCCAGACTTACTTTATCCTTCCCTCTTTAAACAGGGGGAGCACCATTCCTGGGACATGGGCGAGATGAACTTCTTGTGGGCCTTTGGCAACTTAGTAGCTAAGAGCATGGTGATCTTTGATGGAGGATGGGGAGAATTGGATTGCTGAGCGTGAATGGACTTCACCAGCTCACCACAATGGGCACAGTCATGGTTGCTAACCCAACTATCCTCATATGACAGAAACCCCATCCAGGAATGAGATACTGGACTAAAAAGTGGGATTTCCATGAGGTCAAAATTGCTTCAACTTTAGCTTCTCTTAATCCCTCAAGCATGACTGTCTCCAGCATTGCTGGGTCCTTCCCCTTAGATATGGACAACTGAGATATATAGAAAACGGGGAACTGTTTCAAGTGACCTGTAAGAGTCAAACTTAACATGCCATTTCCCAAATCTGCCTCCACCATATTGGACCTGGAGCGCTCGCTTGCAAAATACCAGGAGAGCACCTTAATATGCAGGTGTCACATATCTAACATGATGGATGACCTTACCATGATTTTATGGGCAGGAGGATGCTTCTGGTCCACAAAGCGTACGTAATTGCTGATGGCCTTGTTCAGGTGCTCCCAAATCAAGGATTTGGTGCTCTGAATGTGCTTCACGTGGTCTGCCATAGCTGGAACTTCTGGGCAAAGGCACAAGGTGAGTGAAAATGAGGGATTATACCCTAGAATGGCCTTGTATGACAAAGAAACCAGTCAATTCATGAGTGCCATTATTATATGCAAATTGGGCCAACAAAATATCATCCGCCTAGGTGTCCTGCGCAGAAGGGGCATACAAGCAAAGAAACTTTTCAAGAATTTTGTTAACCCACTCCATTTGACCGTTGTACTGAATATAGTATGCAGTAAATTGACATGACTTAATCTTCATGATAGCCAGGAGTTCATTGCAAAAATGCGATATAAACTGCCTCCCTCTGTTGCTCACAATCTCCTGAGTCATATAAATAATGAGAACACATGATGCACAAAGAGCATGTCCATCTCCTTGGAGATTGTGGCTGATGAACAAGGAATAAGTAGAAAACTTGGTAAAGTAGTCCACGACCACCATAACTGCAGTAATCCATTGGAGATGGGAAGCCCAACAATAAAATTGACTGACACTGAGGGACATGGACCCTCACTCTGCTTCAGGGGATGGAGAAAACAATTTTCACTTGATCTATCCAATTTAGCCCACAAGCATGTCACGCAACTAGTTATCCACGCCCGGGTATCCTTGGAGATACCTGACCAGTTGTACGTCCATTTGTAAAATCAAGGCAATTTTATTTCTTAGGTGGCCATCCACTGGGTGTCATTTTGAGCCCAAATGACTTCATTGTGGAGTTGGGGAAGGACCCAAAGTCATAAAACTAAACTGAATTGTCCCCTCCACCAATGAATAATAGGTCTACTTATGCATCATAAGTACCAGCTGGTCCAACAGATCCAGCCCCCCCAAGAAGGCCATTTGACCCGCGCAAATACCTGATAGACAAGCGTCACATCTGGGACCCAATACATCACCAAAATATGGGAGAAGCAATAGCTAAGATCTGGGCTGGCAGAATTACCATGGTTAGCTCCTGCTCATCCGCTTTTGCTGCACTCAATTCAGGATTTCAAATCAACAAACTGTGAAGGCCGTCAAAGCCCCTTTCACAATTTTGTATCAAAAGTTGAAACTGCAGAAGTCACATTACATCTGGGCCTGGCGATGCACCAGCTTCTGTGGCTTAAAGAAATACATTTTGGTCTTATGATCCATCTGCATGGTCACCACATGTCACGCACCCTGAAGAAGGTACCTCCAGTGGTTAAGAGACTATGACACGGTGGCCAACTCTTTATCATAAATGGTCAGGATTGTTCAAATGAAGTGAACTTGTATAAAAATTAAGTGACTGGATGTTCAAAACCATCATGCGCTTCAGCAGTACTGCCCATGGCAGCTGATGAGACATCACATGCTACAATGGTAGCTTGGTGGTGTCAGCGTGTTTAAAACAGGAAGCTCCAAAAACACCTCTTTTGATGGAATAAACGCCCGTTGGCAATTCTCCATCCATTGGAATGGAACATTTTTTCTTGTCAAGGGATGTAGCAGAGCGTCCAACTGTAAGAGGGCAGGGGAAATTTTTATAAAAATATGATTCTGCCCAAGAAGCTCCACAACTGCTTCTGATTCAAAGGAGTATGCTAATTGAAAATTTCCTTGAGCTTTCTGGGGAAATGGAATAACCGTCCTTTAGGACCAAGCTACTCAAGAAGGTCACCCCTCCCTTTAAATTCTCACTTGGAGGGCTTTACATATAGTTCCGCCTTATGAAACTCAGCCAGCACCACTTCCAGGTCATTTTTATGCTACTTGGGGGTAGGGGAATGCACAAGAATATAATCAATATGTGCTACTGCACAAGTGAACCAGAGGTTGCGGATAACATTATAAGTTATATGCTGGATTGTAGCCAGAGCGTTATAAAGCTGAAGGGAATCACTTAGAACTGGAAGATGCCCATTAAGGTAAAAATCACCATAAGCCACTCCTGGCCTTCCGCCACCTGGATTTAATTGAACGCATTTACAAGATTAAGCTTTAATACCCCAGGACTCTGTAAGCCTGGCTATTTGTCTGCTTGAGAGAGAGGGGATAGGTATCATGAACAATTATATTATTTAGATGTCCATATTCCATCCAAAGGCGCAACATTCTGTTGTCCTTATGAGTGAAAACTATGGCAGAAGCAATGGTCGAGGTTTTCTTTACCATTCACCATTCCTTGAGCATATTTCTAATCACACCTGCAACGCATTGTACTCATGCGCCATGTAGGGATACAATAGACAATTAATGTTGATTACAGCTACCATCAAATGGAAAACCAAGTCATACTTTAAATGCAGTGGAAGGCGGTTAGCCTTTTCCAAATCAAATATATCTGATGTGCTAACAACGCCAGGGAAAATATAGCGGAAGGCCTGCGGAGGTCAAAAAGTGACATGATAGAACCCACCCCCCATTCCATCACAAGTTTTTGATGAAGGAGATTCCCCTTACCTCTGAGTATTTGCAAAGGATGGTACATTCAAGTACAGGTTGATGTTAACCTGCTTTCAATTCCACTACCCCACCCCCAGAATAACTTGGAAGAGAAGATCTGACACTGAAGCAAACTGATTACAAAAACAAAACTGGTGCACCAAAAAAGGTACCAGGCGCCATATCTTGTATAAAATTATTGGAGTGGAAGATGCGCCTAACACTGATGCATCCACTTCCAGGTTTAATTCCAGACCCTATACCAAATTTTAGATTATAAATTTCCCAGCCGCTTCCATATTCACAAGGCCTCAATTGACACGCTGTGTGTACCAAGTGAGTTCCCAGAGGCAAAAAAAAATAAGTAAAATATAGTTTATTGGCCACATCATGGGACACCACTGGCTAAATAGTAGTAAAGATCACTTAGTCGTCCAGGCACTGGAATCAGGAGGGAATTGGAACCTTCCATGGGAAACCCTTCTAAAAATCTTCATGTTGGGATGCTAACAACATGGGCACCAGGGGTTTAAGAGGCACCAGGTCCTTCATGGGAACTTCCTCATCAACTGGCTTCAGGGCATAGGAAGGAAAATTAAGGGTAGGGGGAGAGTCTGGAGCATCCTCTTGAATTGAGACAAATACCCCGGGATCCTGGCCAGAACAGGCCTTCTGGCAAGTGACAAAGGACACACTTACTTGTCGATCAAAACTCCACTCATAACCGCTTCAGTGGGGAACCTATTCACTGAACCTAATACCCCCTGACGCACACAGGAGCATGATGCTGATGGAGATAGCCACCACAATCACCTGTTCTAACAAACCCAACTGAGTGTCCCAGGAGAATATTTGGAAGAAATTGAATCTAAGGTGGCACGGAGTACCACAGATAAAGATTTCCATTAGATTTTATGCCTGGAAGCCTGTTCCTGAGAAAGCTTAGATGAATAAGAGAGATTGAAAGCATTTGTGTCCAACATGAAGAATTGTAGCAGGTGAGCTGATCTTGACACCAGCACCTGAACCACTGATGATACCAATGTAATCAAGAGATTAGGAACTAATTGTGATGGATTGGGGCTAACCTGATCCACACATCGACCTCATGAATATTGATTTGAATTTGCATACAAATTTGGAGGTCAAATTAAGAAAATTGAATCAATTTCAAAAATCCTTAGAAAAGGCGATTTTAGGTAAGAATTCGAGGATCACAGACTGGGGACTGATCTGGCGCATTAAGCATCCGGTGTCCTGAATCCTTCAGATGGTCATCATGTGGGATAAAGGACTTTCCTGAGCCACAGTTTGGATGTCTCTCAAAAGCGAAATTTAATGCTTTTTGCAATACTTTAAACTATCAAAAGTGCTTTAAAATGGAGGAAACAGTAACTGCAAATACAGTTTCATTTTCTCAAACAAAGTTATCAAAATAAAAATCACATTGCTTGCTTAAAAATTTATTTAAAAAATTTATTTCAATCAGAAGCCAGAATAATGAGCTCATCAAGTGAGCTAAACCAAGCATTGGCCTCATTTGTGACCCTAACTTGGGGTCAGGCTATGCTGCTTGCTTGCAGCATCGCCAGAACCTTGGTCCACAAATATGTCACGAATTCTGGAAATGGTGCATGGGTTAGAGGGTGGTTATCAGCAGGATCATCAGTCATGTGGTCGGTGACATGGCTGGTGCTGCCCAACTTGTTTGTCTCATATTGGCAAGAGCCCATGTTTTACATAAAGCAAAACTCAAAAACATTCCTCTCCATCTTGTGGGGCCCCGGGAAGAAGAGGTGGTTGCCAGCGGGGAAAAATGAAACTGACATATTTTGACCATGGTTATGGTGGTATTTTCGTTGGAATTTTTGCTGCATGAAATAGGAAGACTGTGGGGGGTGTTCAATCAGCAAACTGTAATGACTCAAGCGAAATCTAAGTCTCCCACCAGCTGGGTGGCGTTATCCATGGAGGCGTTGATTAAACTTAATCAGGTGATAGCATGGATCCGCTTCCAGGTGTGATTGGCACAAGTGATGGGGGGATCCCCTCTTGCGCTCCAAATTGCCCAGGTGGTGGATGCATTAACTCCTAATTTGGCAAGTTGGTTCCAAGAACTCATCAAGGAACAGGAGAGTTTGCCCAATTTGATGGAGGAGTGTGTGGAGTTGGTCAACCGGATGGCATTTCCAGATGAAGGCAAAGATGAGGCCTGGTTGGCATTATTAACAGTCAGACAGGGCTGTAGCTTGGTAGAAGAGTATGTGTGGGTCTTCCATCCGCTGACAAAAGCTGCACAGGTTACAGATTCCCAATTCTCGTGAATGTTCCACCAGGGGTTGCAGCCAGATTTTCTGGCAGCCATGGCAGCTGTGAAGGTCCAAGCCATGCTGGGGGAGGAAGTGGCTTCAGTGGTTTAAGTCAAGAAACAATTGATGTTGGCATGGGACTGGCAGGAGGAATCAATGTCACCAGGAAAGGGACAGTCACCGGTAAGCAGCTGTTCCAGTCAAGGGGGATGCACCCAGCCCTGAGAAACATGGGAAATGTCTAAGGGGAAGGGCGCCCAGGCTATATGTCAAAACCTCCATCATCCAATTAACAAGTGAAAGGACTCATTTAAAAATAAATCGCCTACTTTGCTTTATTCTTATATGTTTATCCCCGTAGAGATGCATGTGGATGGGGGAATGGAGAGGGCTATGGCCCTAATTGATAACGGGGTGGAAGAGAATTATATTGAACTGGAACTAGCAGAGCGTTTGAAGTTGCAGGTGCAGGAAGGACCGGTGGTAGTTTTTGCTGATTCCACATGAAGGGCGACATTGTGGCGCATAAGCCCTTCAGTGAAGGTACAGCAAAGCCCATTTGGGTTTTGGACGCAGTTCTGCATGATTGAGAACCTGACCCATCCAGTGGTTTTTGGGATGTGGTGGTGGCATCAATTTAGACCACAGATTGATGTGCCTTCCAGTACCATAACCTTGTATCCAAGAAGGGGTCCACCGATGAGGTGGAGACTGGTGGTGGGTGACCAGAAGTTAGTGGAGCCTTGAACCCTGGGGGCTATGCAGGAGGGGGCTTGCCTGCAGAATACCAAGACTTTGAGGAAGTCTTTGGTCCCAAAGGGATTTTCCAGTTTATCCACTGGGCCATTTACATTTTCTTTCCATTTCAAAGAAGGATCAGAGCTTCCCCGCAGATGCCCAGTGTATCCTCTGAATGAATGAGCCAGAGCTGCATTAGAGGATCACGTACATTCCATGTTGAGCAAAGGCTTGATTGGGCCGTTGAAATCTGCCATGGTATCTCTGGTGCTGTTAGTGCCCAAGGCAAGCGGCAAGTTATGACCATGCATAGACTACCGGAGATTAAACGCGGTGATCAAGCCATATCCTTACCCAATACTAATTATGGAAGATATTTTACCAATGGTCACAGGTTGCAACATTTTCACCAGGCTCAATTTTGCCAATGCATTTAACCAGGTGCCTGTGAGGCTGGAGCATCAAAGGTACATGACATTCAAGTGCCACCTTGGAATGTTTCAATACTGAGTGATGCCATTTGGGTTGCACAATGCCCCAGCAGTTTTCCAATGGATGATCGACCAGGTCCTCAATCAATTGATTGGCTAGTGCTGTATCACCTATATGGACAACATCCTGGTGTTCTCACATTTCAAGGAAGCTCATGTATGAGATGTGCGGGAAGTCCTAGAGGCGTTGGCTGAGGAGGGGATATGGTTGAAACCTTCGAAATGTGAGTTTAATCAAGCATCAGTAAAATTCCTGGGGAATGTGGTATTCAGAAAAGACCTAGAGATATTCACAGATAAGATTCAGGAGGTGCGTGCCTGGAAGGCACCAACAGATCAGACAGGTGTGAGGAGTTTTTTGGGGATGGTAAATTTCCTCCAGAAGTTCATCAAATAACTATCAAAGTTAGCATTGCACCTTATGCAATTAACGCGGAATATACTGTTTGTATGGGGGGAGGAAGAGGAGTTGGCGTTCAATTTACTAAAAGAAAAGCTCACTTTGGCGCCAGTTCTAGCCCATCCCAATCTGGAAAAACCTTATGTGGTCAAAACAGATGCTTCAAGTTTCGCCATAAGAGCAGTACTCCTACAGAAGGGGGAAGATGGGTTAGAACACCTGGTGTGTTATTTTAGCCAAAAAATGATTCCAGCAGAAATAAATTACCTGATATATGACAAGGAGCTTTTGGCAGTGGTTGCGGTGCTGCAGGAGTGGAAGCACCACTTGTTGTACGCTCAACACCCTTTTGTAGTCCATACAGATCATTGGGCACTGGAATATTACTGAGAGCCAAGGAAAATGAGTCAGCGCCAAGCCTGTTGGCACATGGAGCTGGATCAGTTCAATTTTTGAGTAGAATACCACCCGGGAGCAGTTAACACTATATTAGATTGGTTGAGCAAGGATGAGGGCTGGCATACAATAAGATCAAGTTGGAAAAGTAAAACATAGCGACCATGTTCTGGGAAGACCAATTCGCCATGATGGTAAGTGAGGAGGATGAGCTGGAAAGGGAGATCCAAAGTAAGCAGAGGAGGACACTATTTGGGAAGTGGTTATGGGTGGAAATGGCGGAAGGCCAGCAGCACAGCCATCATTGGACTTATGAAAAGAAAAAAGAGATCCTATACCATAACTCGCGGATATGGGTACCAAGCCTATTGTTGCAGTGGGAGGTGCTGCAGGCGTCGCATGACCATCTGCTGGTGGGACACCTGGGGGTGGCGAAGATGATTGACCTGGTGAGGCAGAAATATTTGTGGGCCAGTCTACAGAAGGATATAAAAAATATGTGGCGGAATGCCTGGTTTGTGCACTTTTGAAGCCTTCACAAAAACAGCCTGCGGGTAAGTTAGTTCCACTCTAAATTCTGAGTCAGCCACGGGGGTCAGTTAGCATGGATTTTGTCACAGGATTACCTAAGAGCCAGGGGAAGGATGCAATAATGGTTGTGGTCAACTGGTTAATGAAATACACCAAATCTTTCCCATGCGCTTCAAAATTCTCAGCCAAAGACACCACAAAGATTTTCATTGAGGAGATATTTGCCTGTCATGGCTTACCAGCAGAAATCATTTTGGATTGTGGTCCCCAATTCATATCAAAATTCTGGTCAAACTTGCTCAGTAATTTGAAGATCCGCCCATGTAGGGCTTCAGCTTACCATCCTCAGTCTGATGGCCAAATGGAAAGCGTAAACCAAATATTGGAGCAATACAACCAATGTTATATCTTATAATTTGGCAGGATGACTGGGTAGCTTGGATCAGACTGGCTCAATTCACTTATAATAATCACCACCAAGCATTGATAGAGATGCCACCATTCTTTGCTAATCAAGGACCAAATCCAATGTTGGGTGGCAGATCCAACAGTGGGATATGCCAGGGCGCGGATGAATTAGCCTGAAGAATGACAAAAATTGGAAGAAGGTTGCAGAATAACCTGGAGCGTGCCACAGCAAGACAAAAACAGTATGCAGATTGGCAGAGAGCGCCAGACCCATCATTTGTGCCAGGGGAGTGGGTATTGGTGGTGGCGAAAAAGTATGCAGTACCAGTAAAGAGCTGGAAACTTGGACCAAAGTTCTTAGGGCCCTATAGGGTGATTTGGGTTGTTAACAAGGTGGCGTTTGAATTAGACCTCCCAGAAGGGTTGAAGGCTCATCCGGTGATCCATGGTTCTCAACTATGGGGGTTTTGAGGGCAGGGACTGGAGCGACCTGGTCCACTGAACCCACGGGAGGAGTACAATCAAGAGTTTGAGGTCAAGCGGATCCTGAGGGAGCATTGGGTGAGGGGTTGCCAGCAGTTCCTGGTGAAGTGGAAGGGATATCTGGTGGAGGAAGCGACCTGGCAGACTCCAGTGGAGTGCACGCAATGCCCCAAGAAGATCTGAGAGTTCCTGGATTTTCAGGGGGGTGATGTGATGGATCAGGGCTGGCCTGATCTGCACATTGACCTCATAAATATTGATTTGAATTTGCATATGAATTTGGAAGTCAAATTAAGAAAATCAGATCAATTTCAAAAATCTTTAGAAAAGGCAATCATAGGTAAGGATTTGAGGATTGCGGACTGGGGGACTGACCTGGCGCATCAAGCGTCCAGTGTCCCGAATCCTTCAGATGGTCATCATGTGGGATACAGGACTTTCCTGAGCCACAGTTTGGATGTCTCGCAAAAGCCAAATTTAGGGCTTTTTGCAATACTTTAAACTATTAAAAATGCTTTAAAATGGAGGAAACGGTAACTGCAAATACAGATTCAGTTTTTTCTCAAAAAAAATTATTAAAATTAAAATCACATTGCTTGCTTAAAAATTTATTTAAAAAATTTTTCTCAATCAGAAATAGAATAATGAGCTCAGCAAGTGAGCTAGGCCAGGCATTGGCCTCATTCACGACCCTAACTTGGGGTCAGGATATGCTACTTGCTTGCAGCATCACCAGAACCTTGGTCCACGAATACATCACAAATTCTGGAAATGGCACATGGGTGAGAGGGTGGTTATCAGCGGGATTATCAGTCATGTGATTAGTGACATGGCTGGTGCTTCCCAACTCATTTGTCTCATATTGGCAAGAGCCAGTGCGTTACACTCATGCTTGGTTGGCCAAATGCAAAACCCCATGCACCAAATGATGGGTTTTCCCCTTCACGGCGTCTAAAGAGCTACACTCCACTGAGCACCCATTAGGGAGGAGTAAGCTACCATATAGGTCAAAAAATGCACCTTTAACTTGGAGAGGGCGTAAAAACTGGTTCACAAATTTTAAAGAAGGTATGGTTGAGCTACCCCCTGGGTGGGATGACACTGGAACTGACTCCTATGGGAGGAAATATAGGGCCTGGAACTCCATCACCACTGCACAGAAGCACCTGATTAATGCACCAACTGACCATACAAAAAGATCCAAACTAAGCACTTTATTTCAGATTCATGTGGTATAATGATACTATCATGTCACCTACTTCTAGCAGAAGATTGGAGATGGTGAAAACTTGTGGTCAATCAATTATGTCATGGAGCCAGATAGTAATGTTAAGACTAGCCAGTCATTCATAATGAGCAAACACCCATAATGCAAATTAGAATGCTGGAGTAATAGCTGTCCATATGACCTGATATCTGATGAGGGTACATTTAAAGGATGGCAACTAACAATCACTGTTACCATCATACCTGCTAACATATATGCTGTTGCAGCAGTTGCAGCTGCAAATGCGCCACTTTTGTTTCTTTCAGCCCCACAGGGAGCCCCAAATCCACCCTGGCAACATGGGTTGGTAACTGCTTGTAAAGTTTAAAAAACTTTGTCCATTTGGGAAAAAGAATATTCAAAAACAAGGACACATCCTGACTCCACATGAGGTCTAAAATTTGTGGACAACCCCGGGAGGCCATTAAAATGGTATCCCCATTTGAGGAGAGAGGTCAGCAATGTTTTATTTTAAGGACACTATGCTCAGTTATTGCGTATACTGGGGAACATGGCACCTTTTGGAAATTAGCTAGCAGATAGAGAGTGTAATTTAGACTGGAAAAGATTCTGTGTGGAAGTTTTCTATTAAACAAACAATAGAAAATTGAACAACAACTTTACCTGTGGGGGGTAGTTGCTTAAGTGCTGTGGCTTGGGGAATAGATAACTTTTTCATGAACTGAAAGGAATGCAATCACATTAGATTCTGGAGGATTGACATTTTCAAAACTTTCATGATGCCAGATCAATATCATCCTGACCAGCTAATTTTACTCAAATTTTGCCACTAAATTTATGTCAGTAAGACAGCAAGTTAATTTTTAACCAGCCTACCAGTTTAAGTGCCAAAGCACCCAAATGGTAAGCACGAATGCCAGTGACACTGATACTTGTGTGACTGTTTATGAAATCAGGAAGGAATTTCGCCACTGAGCACACACATGAGCCATATTCATGTATAAGCACCTAGCAACACACCAGGTGAACAAGGCTTTGGGTCCCTTGGGTTGTTAGAATATAGGTGGAAAGGGGGTTTAGATTTAAACATAATAAAATAGACAGGAATTGGGTAAGTGATTTTATTGAAAAGTTAAATAAAGAAAATTGACCAACAATTTTTTCAATATGATGCAAAAGATTAAACAGTGTTTGATTTGGTAACTTTTCAAAGCAGGGATCATGCCCTCAAATTTTGACCTAGCCCAGAGAATTTTCAAAGGAGGGGGAAATGATTCTAATCTGAACCAACATTGAAGGAATTGGTGGCAGGTTGAATTGCTATCAGTTTTCCCACAAACGCCTGACCCAAGGCTTTACTGCTTTTATGTCAGTTTTTTGTGATGACATCTAGCCCAATGGGCAATGGGAATCCCCCAGGGCCACCCCACATAGGGGCAATGAGTCAGAAACAGGTTTGGGAGGGCCAGCCTGCCCATGCCTGGTCGCTGGAGCATTTATTCGACCAAATGGGTACCATTAATTGCCAATCACAATTTTTGTAATGAGTTTAGAATTATTGGCGCCAATCACCAATGGTGATACATGACCATTGGGGACAAAGCCTGATGATTTTAAGAGGAGTTTAGGGTTAGTTTCATACTGCTCAATGGCTCAATGCCATCAGTGATTTTGACCGAAAATTCTTTATTTGTCCCCTTCCAACTATTAGTTGTGCACCTATTGGGCTTTAAACTCATATATTTTGGACATTTCAACTTCAATTTTGAGGATTTTGTCATTTGCTTTATAAGGTCCATCCCGCTCATGGAGATGACAGTTTCTGATATTTATGCACAGATTTCCTCTATTCAGCGAACTAACTTGGTGGAGGCAAGCACAGGAACCAGGGGAGGAATCTCTAGAGGGAGCGGTGTTACCCAGCGCTCATCTACCACATGTGCTAGGTCACCCTGTGTGACGAGGGGTGCAGTTGCCCTCTTCAGACCTTTTTTGTTAAGAAATGGGAAAATCGCTCCTTCCACGCAGAGGGGACGTTCCCCTGGACTTACATTACCCTTTCTTTTTGCCAGAGGAGGGGCGCCACTGCCAGAAAACTGCATGAGGGCTACATTTTTGTAAGCCTTGGGCAACTTGATCCATTAAAGTTGTACCTTTTTAGAAAACGAGGAGCATCAGGATGGGACATGTGAAACGCCTCAACCAGTTCCATGCAGTTCACATAATATTGGCTTTTGACCCAGCTGTTCTCATAGGCTGGATACCCTTTCCAAGCGACGAGATATTGAACTGACCTCCAAGATTTGCAGGATGCTAAAATGCTCTCAACTTCAGCCTCCTCTGCATTCTCAATCACTATTGGCTCAGGATCTGAGGGGATATTCTCCTTGAATGGGGACAGCTGAGATATATGGAATACTGGATGTTGTTTCCAGTGTGATGGCAACTTTAATAGATAAGTACCATTACCCAAATCCTCCTCCACCAAGTGGGGTCTCAAACGCTTGCTTGCAAACTTCTGGGAGGGTATCTGCATCCGCAAATGGTGCATATCAATCATGACATATGAACCCACTACAATGTCATGAGCAGGAAACCATTTCCAATCCGCAAAATGCTTGTAGTCACTAATAGCCTTAGTGAGATGCTTCTGCACTAAGGATTGGGTAGAACAGATGTGCTATGCATGATCTGCGGCAGCTGGTACCTCAGGCCGCAGACAAGGACTGACCAAAGTGAGAGGTTATACCCCAAAGTCGCTTCATATGGGGAAAACCCTGTAGAAGCATGTGTTCCAATATTATAAGCAAATTGAGCAAGAGATAGGTTGTTGGCCCAGATATCCTGCGCGGCTGAAGCATAGTAGCGCAAGTACTGTTCCAAGGTCTGATTAACCCACTCAGTTTGTCCATCAAACTTGGGGTGATATGCTGTGGCTTGACAGGATGTAATTTTTAAAACCAATAAAAGCTCATTCCAGAACCGTGCTGTAAACTGGGGCCCATGGCCGCTGATAATCTCTTGTGGGATATCAAACATAGAAAACACATGTGACATGAAGAGACGGACAGTTTCTTCTGAAGTAATGGTGGAAGAGCATGGGATAAATAGAGCAAATTTTGTAAAACAATCAACCACCACCATCACTGCATTAAACCCATTATAACAGGGAAGTTTGACAATAAAATCCATGGACATTGATGTCCATGAACCCTCATCCTGTTGTAGCAGGTGAAGGAGACCATTCCTTTCTGATCAATACGATTTGGCACATGTGCAGGTAACAAAATCAGCTATCCCAGCCAGTACATCTTATGGCAAGCCTGCCCAATTATAGGTATGCTTAACCAAGGTGATACATTTCTTATTACCTGGATGGCCAACTGTGAGGGGGTTGTGATGAGCCTGAAACCCTTAAGCTCTAAAAAGAGGAGGAACCCATACCCATGACTGAAAATGAATAAGACCCTCCACCAAGGAATATAGGGAATGCTTATGAGCTGGAAGGGACATTTGTTCCAAAAGCTCCACTCCTTTGGGACAGGCCATTTAGGCTGCTAAAACCTATGAAATAAGAGGCGCTTCAGGAGCTAAGTCCACTGATGAGATCATGGGAGAGATGATGGGTAAGATTTGGGTGGGAGGGATAATGGTAACCATATCCACCTCATCTGGGTCTACAGAGCAATGTTTGGGGTTATGACTTAAGATTTAGGAAAGAACATCCAGCGCTCCTTTCACAAACTTATATTTGAAGTTAAAATTTACACAAATCCTGGTAGGTTCAAGCTTACCTGTGTGCCAACTTCTGTGGTTTGCGGAAGTAGAGAAGGGCTTGATGATCCATTTGCACTGTTAACTCATATTGGGCACCCTGCAAAAAATACCGCCAGTGGGTTAGGGCCCATGCCACAGCTGCCAGCTCCTTATCATAGATAGTCCAAGACTGCTCCATAGAAGAGAACTTGCAGGAAAAGTAGGGGATGGGGTGCTCTAACCCCTCATGCTCTTGAAGCAATACAGCCTTACTGCAACAGATGATGCATCACAGGCTATGACATAGGGCTAGGAGGGGTCCACATGTTTCAGGATAGGGGGACACAACAACACTTCTTTAATTGACTCAAATGCCTGCTGGAACTCAGGCGTCCAACAAAAGGGGACATTCTTACTGTTAGTGTATAAAGTGAGGCAGCTAACTGGGATAAGGCAGGAAAAAGTTTTTAAGAAAATTATAGTGCCCTAAAAGCTTTTTAATTGCTTTTGGGTCATTGGAGTGGGCCACTCGCAGATGGCATCCAACTTGTTAGGGGGAATGATGTACCCATCTTTTAAGATGAGATTGCCTAAAAATGTAACTTTATCCCAATAAAATTCACATTTTAAAGGCTTAACAACAAAGCCCACCTTATGTAAAGCTGCCACAACTGCTTCCAAATCTTTTGCATGTTATTCAGGAGTTGGGGAGTGCACCAAGATGTTATTGAAATATACCATCCTCTTAAATTGAATGTTCCTTCCCTTTTCATCATAAATGGGGCATCAGGGCCATCATCATCTATATCTCCAATTGGCTGACAAGCAAGTATGTTCTCTTCAGTTTCAATGTTTCTTGTTAAGCTTCCCTGAGATCACCAACACACTATCAATCATTCTTTGAAATGTGGCCAATGCATTCTTCAATCCAAAGGGCATTACTAAAAACTTAAATTTATTCCTCTTCGTTTGGATAGTGGTAAGCCATTCCTGACCTTCCATCACCCATATTTGGTTAAAGGCATCAACAAGGTCAAGTTGTTAAAACATGCGCAACTTAGCAATTTCTTGACTGATAGTTTGCTCCAGTGGAAAAAGGGTAGGGATCATGGACTGTAATTTTATTTAGGTGACCATAATCCATGCAGGGATAAGGGAACCTTCGGCCTTATTGGCAAAAACGATGGGAGAAGCAAATGGTAATTTCTCTTTAAACAACCACCCTTTCTTAAGCATATCGTCTAACCAGGTGTTAAGAGCAGCCTCCTCCTCTGCTGTGTGTGGGTACAAAGGCAACTATTATTTACCACCTGCACTGTTGTTCTGAACCCTAGATTGAGTTTAGTATGGGGGGAAGATGCTCCACCTTCTCAGAATCGAAGATACTTTGATATCACATTAATGCCTTAGGAAAATCTGATGAAAGGCCCACAGGGGAAAAAAGGGAAGTGATGGAAC
Organism: Massospora cicadina; assembly: GCA_022478985.1. Lineage (NCBI taxonomy): Eukaryota > Fungi > Entomophthoromycota > Entomophthoromycetes > Entomophthorales > Entomophthoraceae > Massospora > Massospora cicadina. The sequence goes on along the minus strand of JAKSZP010009510.1, from coordinate 1,367 downwards.
TGCGTCCTTGAGTTTTTGTAATAGTATATACTAAGGGAAACTTGCATTCCATTTGGTCATTAGTAAATGACAACATATTGGACTCCAGGTGAATTCTAACATGCTGTTGACACCACCAACCAACCCCTAAGATTATAGAAACACCAATTTTGGCATTTCAAAGAACTAATCACAAAAGCTTAATTGGTGAACAGAGAAAGGTACTGGGCATTGAACTAGGTATGAGGGCTGGGAGGCTGATGAAGCAACCATCACCATAGGACCCAAGTCCAGGTCAAGTTCCAACTGGTGGATTAGCTCTACACTCATAAAATTTACCCGCTGCTCCAGTGTCTACCAAGGCCTCAAAGGACACGTGGTGAACTCCAATACTAATTTTCATGGGTAATAAAAAGTAGGCAAAATTCTCTTTATTAGAAGTAATAGTTGAGTCTGTGGATAAGGAAGAGATGGTATTAGAATTGGAAAACCACTAGGTTCACAACAGGAGTAACTACTTCATAAGTCAGAATGCCAGAATATACTGACATGGTCATGAGGCCATGGAAACTATTAAATGTGATTTGTACAATGATTTGGAGCTGGTATTTGATTTTAAGACCGCCTCAGCGGCTCCTATTATGAAGATCCCATTTTGGATGGTGGTCTTAGACAATTTGAGAGGTACTAGGCTATTGTGTCCAAAGTATAACTTCTTCACAGCCATATTTAGCTGAGAGAAAAGGACCACTGCTACACCTATCTCAACAAGAAGGGCGGAAATGGTTAAGAATAATGGTTGGTCACTTATGTCAGGAAGACAGCAGGGTAATTTTAGACCAGCCTGCCAGTTTAAGTGCCAAAGCACCCAAATGGTAAGCCAGAATGCCAGTGGCACTGCTACTTGTGTGACTGTTATGAAATCAGGAAGGAATTTCGACACTGAGCACCCATGAGCCATAGTTGTGTATAAGCACCTAGCAACACACCAGGTGAACATGGCCATAGGCTCCATGGGCTGTTGGAATATAGGCGGGAAGGGGTTTTAGATTTGAACATAATAAAATAGACTGGAATTGGGTAAGTGATTTTATTGAAAAGTTAAATAAAGAAAATTGACCAACAATCTCCTCAGTACAATGCAACTGATTAAATAAAGTTTTATTTGGTAGCTTGTCAAAGCAGGATCAGGGCCCTCAAATTTTGACCTAGCCCAGAGATTTCCAAAGGAGGGGGAAATAAATCTAATCTGAACCAATATCAAAGGAATAAACAGTAGGCTGAGTTACTATTGGTTTGCCCACAAGCACCTGACCCAAGGCTTTACTGCATTTATGTCAGTTAGTGTGATGACATCTGGCCCAATGGGCAACGGGAATCCCCCAGGG